>CAUYPK010132956.1:0-11242 GCA_963574355.1 Loris lydekkerianus
AGGAGGATGAGTGGAGGGAGGGTAATTGGTGGGACCACACCTATGGTGCATTTTACAAGGTACATGTCAAAACTACTAAGTGTAGATATAAATGTCTTCATATAATATTTAAGAAAGTATGGTGAAGGCTATGTTAACCAGTTGGTTGTAAGTATTTCAAATTGTATATAAAACCAGCACATTGTACCCCATAAATACATTAATGTACACAGCTATGATTTAATTTTTTTAAAAAAGAATAAGTGTTTTGAAATAAAAATAGCTTTTTAGCCACATATAGACTTAGTTTTGCAAAGTTTATTGCAAAGTATTGCAAAGAAATATTCAAGTCAATTCTATTTGACATGGTTATCACACAGAAATGATACATTCCTGCAGAAATCTCCAAATAATTCACATTGTTAATTCTGTTCATCATGAAATTTAACTATCTGTTCTCACAGAGATAAAATTTTGGCTAATATCTGTCCTGGCAATACCAATATAGCAAGTGGCTACTGGGCAAATCCACATTGAATAGTTCACCATTCAATGTTAGTGTGTTGTAAAACTAAGACGCCCTGTTGCAATTGCATGAACATAGTAATAATCCTTATAGCTTGTTGCACAGTGTCACATAACATAGTAGCTTTAGCAGAGATGTTGCTGATGCAAGATATAATGAAAAGAAATGAGAGCATCTGGATCTGTTAATATTTCTTTTCAATCTATGCAATTAAACCCTTCATGTTTTCCTGTCACAGAAGGTTCACCATCTGTGCAAACACTCAATAAATATACCAAATTCAGTTGAACTTCACATTTATCTCGAAAGTTGTTGCAGATGTCTACGTGCTATTCCATGTGCTCTGTTTTTTGCAAGAGTGGCTAAAGCAAGCAACTCTTCAGAACAAACAAAATCTCTTAGGACCCAAATGAAGCATAAAAACTGCACCAAATCAGTCGTATCAGTTGATTCACCCAGAGCAATTGAATAATAAATAATTTCCTTTGAAGTACAAAGTTTTTCTGTTACATTGAAGGCTGATTCATGTTGCCCACCAGTTAGGGTTCTCCTTGAAAGAGGCAGTTGTTTGTACAACACTTAGAGATTTTATTGGGGTCTAAGCATCCTACAACTTGGACGATACATTCTTTCAAAATTTCTTTTTACTTTTTACTTTTATTATTATTATTATTATCATTATTATTATTATTATTATTATTGAGACAGAGTCTCACTCTGTCACCTTGGGTAGAGTGCTGTGGTGCCCTAGCTCACAGCAACCTCAAACTCTTGGGCTGAATCAATCATCCTTCTTGCCTGAGCCTCCCAAGCAGCTGGAACTACAGGTGCCCACTACAAAACCTGGTTAGTTCTTCTATTTTTAGAAGAGAGAGGGTCTCACTCTTGCTCAGGATGGTCTCAAATGCCTGAGCTCAAGCAATCTGCCCACCTCAGCCTCCCAAAGTGCTAAGATTAGAGGCATGAGCCACCATGCCCAGCTGCATTCTTTCACTGTTTTCCATCCCTTCCCTTTCCCCTCAAGTATACAAGCTACTTGATAAGTTGCTTCAGTAGCATCATTTGCAGATCTTATTGCTGCTTGAAAGAATTGTCTTTGCTTTTGCCTTTCATCTTTTAGCCTTCTGTGCCTCTCCAATTTAAACTATTTGTGGTTCCTGTGAGTTATGAGGCTGACGAGCATTGAATTTCTTGAATGTTGATATTATCACAAAGCAAGCAAATCATCTTATCTTTTTTTTTTATGGAATGTATTTTTATTTTTTCCAAATTAATATGAGGGTACAATTTTTAGGTTTCATTGTTCTCACTTCCAGGGTAAAGTTCCATTTGTAGCCCCTCACCCAGGGGTGTGTTATACACACTCACAATGTGCACATTAGGTGAGATCCCACCTCACGCCCTCCCTCCTTCTGCCAAACATCCTCTCCCTCCCCCCTCCCACTTCCCTCTACCCCCAAACCGGACTATATTAGTGTTTTAATATTCTTATGAGCCTGTAATTGCTCACATGTTGATTTCATATTAGTATGGAGTATATTGGATATTTATTTTTCCACTCTTGCAATGATTTACTAGGAAGAAAGTATTTCAACTCCATCCAGATAAATGCAAAAGATGTAAAGTCTCCATCTTTTTTGATGGTTAAATAATATTCCATGGTATACATATACCACAGTTTGTTGATCCATTCGTGAGTTGATGGGCACTTAGGTTGCTTTCACAACTTGGCAATTATAAATTGAGCCACAATAAACAATCTAGTGCAAATGTCTTTGTGGTAAAATGATTTTTGTTTTTCTGGTTAGATACCTAGTAATGGGATTGCAGGGTCAAATGGAAGGTCTACATTTAGATCTTTGAGGATTCTCTATACTTCTCTCCAAAAAGGCTATATTAGAAGTGTTCCCTTCTCTTCGCATCCACGCCAGCATCTGGTGTTTTGGGACTTTGTGATATGGGCTAATCTTGCTGGGGTTAGGTGATATCTTAGAGTGGTTTTGATTTGCATTTCTCTGATGAAAAGATATGATGAGCATTTTTTCATGTGTTTTTTGACCATTTGTCTGTCATCCTCAGAGAAGTTTCTGTTCAAATCTCTTGCTTCCTTGTAGAAAGGGTTGTTTGCACTTTTCTTGTTGTTTGAGTTCTCTGTAGATTCTAGTTACCAGGCCTTTGTCAGATTCATAACATGCAAAAATCTTGTTCCATTCTGAGGGCTGTCTGTTTGCTTTGTTTGTGGTACTCTGAGCTGTGTGAAAGCTTTTTAGCTTGATCGAGTCCCAGTTATTTATTTTTGGTATTGCTGCAATTGCTAGGGGGGTCTTCCTCATAAAGTTTTTTTCCGGGCCAGTATCTTCAAGTGTTTTCCCCACACTCTCTTCTATGATTTTTATTGTTTTGTGTCTTAAATTTAAATCTTTTATCCAGCCAGAACCAATTTTTGTCAATGGTGAGAGGTGCGGGTCCAGTTTCAGTCTTCTACATGTGGATAACCAGTTCTCCCAGCACCATTTGTTAATACGGACTCTCTACCCCATTTCATGTTTTTGTTAGGCTTATCAAAGAGTAAATGACACTAAGTGGCTGGGTTCATCTCTGGATTCTCTATCCTATTCCATGAATCTACGTCTCTATTTTTGTGCCAGTACCATGCTGTTCTGATCCCAACAGCCTTGTAATATAATGTGAAATCTGGCAACGTGATGCCTTCAGATTTGTTTTAATTTCTAAACGCTGTATTGCTATTCAGGGTTTTTTTTTTTCTGGTTCCATATGAATCAAAGTAATATTTTTTAAAGTTCTTTAAAGTGTGATATTGGTGCTTTGATGGGGATTGCATTAAGTCTACAGATTTCTTTGGGTAGAATGGACATTTTGACAGTATTGATTCTTCCCACTGTATGTTCTTTTTTTGCTGACATCTTCCGCTATTTCCTTTCTCAAAGTCTCATAATTCTTTTATGAAAAATCATCAAATCATCTTATCTTAGCAGAAACATGATAATATTGCAATTCCCAATCCTCCTTAAAAATTCTGTTTTCTTCTCTCAGCATTCTCTTGGTTCTCTTTGACGTGATGGGCTGTTCAGTAGACAGAATTAAAAAATTCCAAGCTGTGCAACAATTCACAAATCTCACTCCGAACAGAAAAACAGTGCACAAAACTCTTGGGCTTAAGCGATTCTCTTGCCTCAGCCTCCCGAGTAGCTGGGATGACAGGCGCCCGCCACAATGCCCGCCTATTTTTTGGTTATAGTTGTCATCCTACCTTAAGTATTTAGAAATGATGGAATTAGCTATAGGAGATGCCAGTCAAGTTTATATGGCATTTTTGGTTTCCCTGGACCTCATGGAGAATAAAAGCTGGCATGAAGTGAACTGTGTGGGATTTCCAGAATTGCAGCTCTTCTGCCTTGTGGGCACTGAGATAGAAGGGGAAGGGTACAGACTGTGGCGCCAACCTCTGTTACTGCTTCCTTCAGCCATAGCAGGATAGGGGAGATCTTGAAGGCATCATGAAAATTGCAAGGTGATCCTGATTTGCCATTGTCTTTTATTTTGGCCCTAGTGGAATCTGATTCTACAATACTCTATTATAAACTTACTGATGGATTTATGCTGCCAGACCCTCAGAATATTTCCCTTAGAAGATGACTTCTATACTTCCTGATGCATACTTTATTCATATGTGATTGGATTTGAGACTGATAGGTCTGCTTCATCTTTTATTCCAGAGATAACTAGTCAGCATTGAGTTAGATTGTTTAGGTTGACTAGTCAAGGTTAACTTTCCAATTACAGAATTCCTTTTTCTTCAGAATAAAACCTCCCCATATAGAAGAAATTTTTTTCTTCAAAAATATAGGGTACTTGCTGTTAGAACTTTCTTAGCTAGACTAGACAGTTTAATCGCAGTTGTATGCAAGTTATACCTAGGATATGTTCAGAAGGATGGAACCCATGTGCTGCTCTGTCATCCCACACTCACGGTGGACTCTGTTCATTACTGCCACCGCTAGCTCATGTGGAGACTGCCTCCTCTTTCTTTTCCTCAACTCCCAGAGTCTTTTGGCCACTACAGCTAGCTTGGAATGGTATTTCATATACACCTTGACACCTGGAGAATTTATTTCTGGGTGTTTTTTTTTTTTTTTATCACCAATAAAAAGTAAAAGATTAAAAAAAGAAAGAAAGAAAAGAAAAACTGTGCACAACTAAAAGGTAGCATAGTCAACACTCATAAACGCCAGCCAACCAGCCTCCTGTGGTAGTGTCACCATTTAGGTGCAGGAATTAGAACTAAATCATGAGTGTAGCAGTTGTCAATTTAGTCCTTTAGGTTTGCTAATGCTCTCATTGTGCAAGTCAATCTGAGAAGATTATTTTGTTGAGACTTATTTTATTCTTTGGTATTTTAAATACATTCTGGCACGACAACATTCACTTTTTAAAATTAAAATATAACAGATGAACAAACATGCATTAATTAAAAGGATTTGTTTTGTAAAATTTGGATCCAGTCAAAAGGCCCCACTTAAGGGACTAGAAGGCCACATGTGGTCTTACGACTGCAGGTTTCCACCCCTGGAATAGATTTTCCTACATAGAGCAATATATCAATTAGACATTTTAGAGGCACTCCCAGACTCAGGGTTAGCCAGGCTGATTAGTATTTACAAATAAAATCACTCTTGTCCCCACAACATAAAATGAAAAACTCAATGCAAACTTATCATTATCCCAAAAGATCTTGGTCATTTCCTTTGTCATTAGGCACTTGGGCACAGTGGCAGGCACCTGTGACTCCAGCTACTTAGGAGGCTAAGGTGGGAGGATGATTTGAACCCAGGGATTTGAGTCCAGCCTGGGGAACATGGCAAGACCTTGCCTCTAAAAATAAAACAAAAAAGGAAGGCTCTGGCGCAGAGCCTTTCTGGTAAGACTTTCCCTGCAGCGACACTGAAGTTTAGCTCATACGTGCTGTCAGGGAGCTGACTTGTCACAGCTTGCAAGTGACGGTTGACAGCTCTAAATTTGTGAACCAGAGATAGACCTGGAAATAGCTTCTATTACTTAGCACATTTTAAAAATCAAGCTAGATAAAACTCTCAGAGAAGATGTACTATCACCCACAGATCTCTTCCAATAGAGAGCTCTGATCTTAACTGACCTATTCACTAAAAAGGTGCTGTTTTTTCCTAAATCTTCAGGTGTTTTGGGAACTGAGCGTTTTTGTCTCCTTGGTGAGTATTGTGTGTTTTTATAAGCAGGACAGAAGGAACTCTGCCATTTTAATGTTGGGATAGGATATGATGTCCCCACTTAGATGTGAGGTCAGCCAGAGGTGGACTGTGTGGACCCAGAGGAGAGGGAATAATGGTGGGGGAGGGGTTCTTCCTCTGCTCCTGGAAGGAAGACCTGGGACCAGTGCTTCACAAGTGTGTTCTTTGTCACTGTCATACTTGCTGTCCACCCTGCTAGACTTTTCCACTCTGGCGTGCTGCCCTTACCATGGTCATCTGAGATGAGGGACAATGGGCTGACTGACAGCCGCGCAGGCCCTCTGTGCACATGGCAGGGTATCAATCAATCTATGCGTCTGTGGCCAATTGCCTTAATGGACGGTAGACCTGTACCTTTCCTGCTGCAAGGCTCTCTTATAGCTTATTAATTTCACAACTCTCCATTTCTACTCTCTAATCACCCACAGCTATAACACATGAGGCTCCTCATACATACACACTATTCCCACAGAACACCTGAAACAAAAGTTGAGTCATCACATGGTTTTGTGAGCAGAGAAAACCCTTTATTGGTGGCTTTGTTTTTTTTTTTTTTTGGTTTTTTTTTTTTTTTTTTTGAGACAGAGTCTCACTCCACTGCCCTGGGTAGAGTGTTATGGCATCTCTAGCTCACTGCAACCTCAAACTCTTGAGTTCAAGCGATCCTCTTGCCTCAACCTTCCAACTAGCTGGGACTACAGCACCCACCATGATGTCCAGCTCGTTTTGTTTTCTATTTTTAGTAGAGATGGGGTCTCACTCTTGCTCAGGTGGGTCTTGAACTCCTGAGCTCGAGGGATCCACTGGGTTCGGCCTTCCAGAGTGCTGGGGTTGTAGGCATGAGCCACAATACCTGGCCATTGTCAGGTGGTATTTAGTTTGTTAAGGGCAATCTTTTACTCTCCTCCTAATTTCCTAGGTGGTCCATCTAAATAAAATGCATGCCACTTTCCTGCCTGATAATTCATAAATTCTTGAACTCTTGGGCCAATGTTCTACTCAAGGTCAGCTACAAGCACAGCTATTTCACCAGTGATGGTTATTAAATTCTTTGTCAATTTGTGGAGCGATCTGAAGAGGAACACCTGAGAGTGCTTACAGCTTTCATTGACCTTCTGTGATCTTCACCTCTGAGAACCGAAAAACTGAAATCAGTTACCGGCTGAGGTGCAGAAGCTCATTATGGATGCCCCGGCCCCACTCCAGCCCTCAGCCACAAAGGCTTATAAGAAACCTGATGTTTTTCAAGGTCGAGAGCAACAAGCCATTCATGGATCAAATACAGTGTTTACTCCCATTACAGGGAACAGAGAGACTTTCTTTACCTGGTTCATCAATGCCATGGTCTTACTATCAAGAATCAGAAGGGCAGTGATAAGACAGCTCATTCCAGCTGCGCTTATCACGAAGGGCTAGCAGCTATAAATCCAAAACCATCAATTTTCTAATGTATATATATTTTTAAACCTATATATACTCTTCTCCACCTAAAAAGCTGGATGTTCTATGAGAGACTTACTGAGACTTGTTTCTGCATAAAACCAATATTCAGTTCTAAGACGTTTAAAATGCTTTTTTGGCTAACGTCATGCAGGCTCTATTTTGTGTATCATCTTGTCAAAGCAAACACCACGTTGTTTCTTAAGGAGAAGCTAAGCATGGACAGATGGTCCTTTCTTAGCCCACCTCCAAGTGTAGATGCAGTGGCCTTCTGCCCACCATATGTCCTTGCCAGGTATCTCAGATTTAATAAGAGGTTGTCAATCCCTTCCTAGATTGCTTGATTAAAGCATATGTCTCTGTCTGCATTTAACTGGAAACAGAAGCTCTGTGCTCTAGAACTTTTTGTTTTTGAGAAATACTCTCACTCTGTTGCCCTGTGTAGAGTGTCATGGTGTCATAGCTCACGGCAACCTCAAACTCAAGAGATCCTCCTGCCTCAGCCTCCCAACTAGCAGAGACTATAGGCACCCACCACAATGCCTGACTAGTTTTTCTATTTTTGGAATAGATGGGGTCTCATTCTTTTTCAGGCTGGTCTCAAACTCCTGACCTCAAGTGATCCACCTGCTGTGGCCTCCCAGGGTGCTGGGATTACAGGTGTGAGCCACCAAGCCCAGCCGTGCTCTATAATTTATCAGGATGTTTAATCTTAGCACTCCCTCTTATCCTTTGATATTGACAATTTGGGGAAATGAATGACATTCACGAGGTTTACCTGAAGAGTAGCAGTGCACCCATTCTTTCAATTTAGTAGTTTCCAAACTTCTTTTTAAATCACAGACTCCTTATTCAAATCACATCCTTCTTAGAAGCCCAGGGTTAGGAGAATGGGTTGGGAGCACAGCTTAGAAATCATTGCAGGCAGAAACCTACCGAGTGGCACCCCAGCCTGGATGGCACATGGGTCCTTTGCAGAATTCCTTTACTGACTCTGCCTTGACCAAACATCATTATATCTCACTCTGGCAGACATTAGAAGGAACAATCCTAGGAAACGATTGCAATACATATTTACCATAAGGATGTTGTTAAAGATGTTTTTTTACCTGATTTCACAAGATCTTCTCTGGGAGAACCCCAAGAAGAACATTTTTTCCTATTCTTTGCAGTTGAATCATTAAAATTCCTCTGAGCTAATGGTTTTGTTTTCTTTCATGAATGCAGTGACTCATCCTTCCCTTTTTTTTTGTCCACTAGAAAACTCTAGGAGCAACTCTGCTGACATATCCAGCACAGGACTTTGTGCCAGGTACTTTTCATGAACTAACTTCTTTTACAAAACACAGGGTGTCCCCAAAGTTGCCCTGCATAGGGAAAATGAAAAAAAATGTACTTAAATGCACCTTTATTTACAAAATATTACAAACTTCTACAAAATATTTACAAAATATTCTCTATATGTTGGCCACCTTTTTATAAAATCTTATAATGAATATTTTGTAAATAAAGATATATTTAGCTACAATTTTCCATTTTCCCTATGTAGGGCAACTTTAGGGAAACCCAGTATATTCCCTTTGTCTTCACTCCTGTGATATGAAGTTTTGGGGGCATGTTGTTCTACTATATAGGTTAAAGCCACCTTCAATTATTTTTAAAACATTACTGGGTATAAAGAACATCAATAAACTCAAGCCATGGGTAAAGGAAATGATGAGGCTCTAGATCCAAAGAGAACCAGGTCAGGGAACCAAGCATGTATGGGCTGGACATAAACATCTTAAAGTCAGCATGCTAGCCATCTTCAGTGTTCTTAAAGGTAAAGGCTAAGTTTATTCTATCTTATTCCAGAGAATGAACCTAGACTACATGATGATCATTACCAAAGAAAGTGTCAGATTCCGATTGTGTTGGACAAGGAAAGGACCTCCCAAAATGGTGAGTTCCTTGTCAAAGGAGGGGCTTGAAGCCAGGAAGGTACAGTGGACACCCTGAGAGTGTTTAGCCAGACCTCACCTTCTCCCTTGGAAGAGGCCCTTCCACTTTCAGTGGAGGTAACACAGGCAGCCATGTGCATGTCATGGGACCGTCCATCTCCACTATCACAACTGGTGGGACCAGGGCCAGTCTCCTGACACAAGGTGCAATCTTTCTCTCTTGAACAGAAGAACGTGACTCCCAGAGTCAGAGGGAGCCTTAAAGTGGCACAGAATTGGTGCCAGAGCCAGAGCTGTGGCAACCAGAAGCACATGAGATTAGGAGGAGCATCAACTAAGAGCTTTGCTGAAGAAGATGGCCTTCCCAAGGTGCAGAGAGAATCAGGGGTAAGACACACACAGAGACAGGGGGGCTGCTGGATGACATCCCACTCCAGCGACTCCCTCACCTCTGAACAGAAACAAACCCTTTGTAAAGCTGGCTTGATTAAGATTCTGTTCCTTGCATTCCACAAATTTCTGACAGAATCAAAGAGACTTCCCACACAGAATATGAAGCTGGAGAAGATTGATGCTCTCAAGGCTGGGCAGTCATTAGAATGCCCTGAGTTACCTTCCTGGACACTGGCTTCTGGAGATTGGGATTTAATGGCAAGAGGAAAACTCCAGAGAATTTTTTTTTTTTTATGAATCCCCCCTGGCTGGGCATGGGGGTTCACCCCCACAATCCTGGCACTCTTGGCAGCTGAGGCAGGAGGACTGCTTGAGCTCAGGAGTTCAACACCAGCCTGAGCAAAAGCAGGACCCCCAGAGAAAACCAGCCATACCTGGCATGGGGACCTTATGCAGAGTCATATCTCAAGGACTGTGGCAAGAAGGTGGTGAACTGGATACAGTGTATAATCCAGAGCAGGAGAAATCTGATGAATTAGACAAGTGATTGGGACCTACTGGGATTGGCTGGCTCCCCACAAGGTCCAGACGGGATGAAGCCTTTCTGGAGTTTTCAGATGTAGGGGGAAGCTGTGCATTAGAAAGCTTGGAAGAATGGGCAGACTCAAATAGTATACAGCAGCGGTTCTAAACCTGTGGGTCGTGACCCCTTTGGGGGTTGAATGACCCTTTCACAGGGGTTACCAAAGACCATCCTGCATATCAGATATTTACATTACGATTCATAACAGTAGCAACATTACAGTTATGAAGTAGCAATGAAAATAATTTTATAGTTGGGGGTCACCACAACATGAAGAACTGTAGTAAAAGGGTGTGGCATTAGGAAGGTTGAGAACCACTGGTATACAGCAACCAGATTTGAATACTGGTTAGAGTGGACTTGCCATAGGTTTCCTGGCTGGCAGGGCAGCCATACTGAGAAGGTCTCTGTGGCCAGGGGGCTGCCATCATGGGAAGGTCATGAGAAGGTCTTAGCAGGGGCCTAAAGTATGGCTGTCTTAATTCTGCCTGCCGGGATCAGAACTATAGTCTTGAGAAAGGCTGAGGGATTCCTGCACTCCACAGGGACTACACTTAGGGGGCACTGTGAGACCTGCCTCTGAACGATTCTTGTGATCTTTACCCAACCTGGCAGGGACTGAATGCTAAGGAAACAATCAGGAGGTTACTGAAGCCAACTAAGTTTGGAACAAGGACCATAGAGGTTGCTGGCTCTGCTCTGAGTCTCCTATGAAACCACAGAGCCACCTGGTGTCCTGGCAACATATTGCAACACATTGGTATCAAGAACAGCGACTTATGTTTATTTGGCTTTGTTCAAGCTGAGGCCCCTTTAAGACCTAAGCTCTGAGACAAGGTAATTTGAAGCAAAGAAGGCGGTGAGAAGGAAAAAGGAGGACAAGATGTGAACAAGAAGAAAGGAAGGATTGCCATCTTATTTTCAGATACAAATGGATTCAAAGCAACTAAGTTTAAGAAAGACAAAGATGGACACTTTATGCTGGTCAAAGGAACTCTACAACAAGAAGACATTTTAATTTTAAATATTTATGCACCCAACTTAAATGCTCCCAGATTTATGAATCAGACCTTGACGGGTCTGAGCAATATGATAT
>CAUYPK010132958.1:0-14986 GCA_963574355.1 Loris lydekkerianus
TGTTTACATGGATGGAGCTGGAACATATTCTCCTTAGCAAAGTATCCCAGGAATGGAAGAAGAAGTATCCAATGTACTCAGCCCTACTATGAAGCTAAACTATAGCTTTCGCATGAAGGCTATAACCCAACTATACTACAAGACTATGAGGAAAGGACCAAGGAAGGAGAAGGGTGGGGGGTGGTTTGGGTGGAGGGAGGGAGAGGGGTTGGGCCACATCTATGATGCATATTTTTATCTATAATAAATAAATAAATAAATAAATAAATAAATAAATAAAATAAAAAAAAAAAAAAGAAAGAAATGATAGAAAATTGACACCATTTGTTCCTTAAATGTTTGGTAAAATCCATTACTATTACCAGAGTGGTCTTGACCAGAGAGGGTTTTTGTTATTATTGGGTGGTGGAAGGTTAAATATCAGAGAGTTAGGACCAAAGTCAGTGCATGTTATCCAAAAATATTCTATAAGTTGTTATAGAGAAGAGAATATCAACTGTTGACATTGGGAGATGTTCTTCTAAGACGGATGTGTAGAAAGAAGCAACATCAATATATCATGGAAGGTTAGAAGAAGGGAAGAGAAAAGACAGGCAGGTGAAATGAGCATTCTTACCTTATGACTTTACAATTATTATAAAATAAAATATAAAAGAAAGTGAATAAAAGAAAGTGAATTAGAGAAAGACTTGGATGCAAATCCCTTCTGAGCCAACCTATCTGAATCTGTCTCCCTTTCACTCTTCATAAATATCAGGATAAAATAATCATTTCATAGATTTTTTTGATGAATAGTGAATGTGTGTATACATGTACACACACAGAGGGAGGCAAAAAACTTATATCTATTTTAAGAAAGAAAAAAACGATTAAAACTCAAATACTCAAGTCATGTTTGACTTCTGAAATTACAAGAGTACAAGATACAATATAACAAATGTTACTGACATATAATGAGTACTACAATTTTAATACAGTGTTTTCTTTTCGTAAAATGTGTACACATTTTTTCACCTTCTGTATATACACATAGCACTAAATATACTGCAAATATAAATGTTTCATGTGTGGTACTAATGAAATGATGCTGCCTCCTGAAGAGATATTTATCATGTTTACTCTAAAGGAGATTTATATAGCTTCCTAGAATATGAGTGTTTCATATATTCTCAGCCAATCTTGACATATAATCCCATCTATGAAAAAATTTGGGTTCAGTAAAATCAGTATTTTCAAGCAACTGAATAGGTCCTCTGAAAGCATGCCTGTGTAGTTTGATGAAAAGTCAATTTTATATTGTGTTCAATCAGCACTCAACAGTAAAGATTACATGCAATATTTTTTGAACATATAGTTTGAGTTTGTTAGGCAAGTTTTAATATCAGACATCATTATGCATCAAAACCTATACCCTGCAAACTCCTATGTGTTTTGTTTTTATATGCTACATTTGGAATAATTAATAACTTTCCCCATTTCAAAATTTACTTTAATTAAGATAATAAGGTGATGATCTGTTAATCATGTCTTTCTTGCTATATTTATCTCTAATTATATTCTCAGCATGTATTACCTCTGACTCCTAAATAACTTGAAGATTTTCTAAAGGATGATCAATAGTTAATTGAGTCACTTTGTAAGAGTTTTATATGAAGACACCATTTCCAACTGATTCCCCTCATTAAGTATTAATTATTGTTTTGGTCAAAAATATGTGTTTTTCATGTCTGACCACATTTGCTATGTGATAAGAAGTCTTACGTCCGTACAATGTATCTGTTTATTCAGAAATACTTCTGATCCTCTTACTATTCTGATAGATTTCAGTAGCCTCTTTGTAGTTTGAAAGTGTAGGATGTAGTTTAAAAGTGTAGGAAGAAGGATGTTTTCACAACACTAATGTCTATTATACTAGATGCTTAGTAATTCATATCTGGATTCTACTCTCATGGATCTTTAAGACTGTGAAGTGAATGTGGCATAACAAATACATATTTGGTCTCCACCCTGATTCTTGAGACAGAGTTCCTACACCCTTTGGAATTTCTTGGGTAATAGGAGCGCCTGCTCTAATGAGGCAACTCTTGGTGGGTTTCTGGAGAGCTTTCTGCTACCAGAAAGACCAAGCCATGGGTAGATCGGGAATTTCAGCCTCACTGTCCATCATCTAAGGAGGTGAAATGTGCTAGAAACCGAGTTAATATTCTATCTTACCTACATGATGAAGCCTTCATAAAATCCCTGAAATTAGGATTCAGAGAGCTTCCAGACTGGTAAACACAGCCACGTGCTGGGAGTGTGCACAGTCTAATTTCATGGGGATAGTAGCTTTTGTGCTCAGGACCCTTTTTTTTTTTTAGAGACAGAATCTCACTTTATTGCCCTCAGTAGAGTGCCGTGGCATCACACAGCTCACAGCAATAGAAACCTCCAACTCCTGGGCCTAGGTGATTCTCTTGCCTCAGACTCCCAAGTAGCTGGGACTACAGGCACCCACCACAATGCCCGGCTATATTGTTGCAGTTTGGCTAGGGCTGGGTTTGAACCTGCTACCATCAGTATATGGGGCCAGCGCCCTACCTACTGAGCCACAGGTGCCACCCACTCAGGACCCTTCTTGACCTCACTCTGTGTACTTCTTTTTCTGAATGTGTCTGCATCCTTTGTAATATCCTTTCTAACAAGGATATTACAGTAAGCATAGGTAAATGTTTCCCTGAGATTGATGAGCTTTATAGCAAATGGGGAGGAAGCTCTGGGAAACCCCCAATTTGTAGCCATTTGATTAAAAATATAGGTGAAAGACTTATGATTGGCATCTGAATTAGGGGGCAGTCTTGTAGGACTTAGCCTTTTACTTATAGGAGCTATACTAACTCTGTACATTTAGTTTTGGAATTGAGTTAAATTTTAAGACTCAGTTGATATCCACTGAAAATTGAAGAACTGGTTAGGATAGGAATCCCCTCACTCAACTTTTGATGTCAATAGTGAAGCAATGTGAGTATAATGTACAAAAAAACAGAGTTGCATTTTTTTTCTTTAGTGAAACATGCAGAAACCAGTAACTATGTAACAATATCAAATCAAATGAAAAAAAAAGTGAAATTTGATCAGAATCAGGGTGAATTAACTCAGCCAGATGGGGAAAAGAGTTGTGCAAGTCTTTCTAGGAGTTGAATCTTTTAGAGGTAGAAAATCGAGAGGAAAGGACAAAGATGGGGGAAAAAAATATCACCAGTGTGATCAGAGTTACTGAGGAGAATGTGTGAAGCAGTGTTCAGCTAAGACATGTATCTCAGAATGATAACATTTGAGACTTGGGTGTATCATTCAGGAAATTGGTACTAGTCAAGGATTTTTAGGATTTAGTTAGCTTGGTTGGATATCTATAAATTTTCAGACTTGGGAAAATCATTGGAGAAAGATGTTGAAGAACATTAGAGAGCATTCAAAATGAAATTTCTCTGCCTAATGACTGGACTGAGACTACTTAGACCTTTGTGTTCTTTTCATTCTAAGACGTGCCCACATAAGGGGTTTCAAGTGGAAAACATCATGTAAATCTAGGTGATGCTCATTTCACCATATAGTGGTATCAAATCATCATGGTGTGTTAAGTGCTCTTCTTCCCTAGATTAGCTGAATGAGAGGGAATGAGTGTAAAAGTGACTCATTCTGCTCTTTTATTCTGAATTGAGTTTTCAGATGGTTTGACTTTTTCTCCCTTAATTTCACTGGCTTGCTTTTTTAAATCTTGTATAGAATAAATTTGCAAAAGAAAATGTTCTAGAACTAGATATATACAAAAGTAGCCAAAGTGATTTATTGAGAGAACATTAAGATGAATAATTTACTCCTTTTTTTTTTTTTTTTTTAGAGACAAAGTCTCACTTTGTTGCCCTTGGTAGAGTGCTGTAGCATCCCAACTCACAGCAACCTCCAGCTTTTGGACTTAGGCGATTCTCTTGCCTCAGCCTTCCAAGTAGCTGGGACTACAGGCGTCTGCCACAACGCCGGGATGTTTTCTTGTTGTGGTTATCATTGTTGTGTAGCTTGAACCAGCCAGCCACAGTGCACGTGGCTGGCACCATAACCACTGCACTACGGGGCTGAACCACATTATTTCCATTTCTAACGTAAAGTTCAGAATCTGTTCCCATTGTATGAATAATATCTGCCATATAATAAGTTCTTAATAAATACTTATTACATTAATTAATAAGTTAGTAAATTATATTTATTCATGGAAGTTTTATTTATGTAGTTTATTATATTTATTAATTGCCTATACTAGGATAAACATTAAATAGACTTAAATTATAGTTTAAAGAAATACTAGTAAGGTTGTTGAGTATCTACAAAGTTGCAGATACTAAGTAAGAGACTTTTCTGATTTTTCATAACAGTCTTATGGGGTTTATACCATTATGATCTCAATTTTCATATGAGGATTCTGAGGAACAGAAAGTTAAGAAAGTCACATAGAATCATCAGCTATTATAAAGGGCAGAAGTGGGCTTCACACTTAGATTCTGGCCTGTGATTTTATTCTATACACTTCGATTAAGGGGATTTAGGCTCAACAAATAGGCAATATAAGGATGTATCACAGCATAATAAAGGCCATTTATGAAGTCAGACAATTAAGTTCACAAACTTACCCCAGGAAAAAATGCTGTATATCTCATTGCTGAATATCACTGAGGTCACCAGATGGCCAAGACTTAAATGTAAGGCCCAAAACTAAAACTACTAAGAGACAATGTGGAGAAAGTACTGGTGTTGGCAATTTTTTTTTTTTTTTTTTTTTTTTTAGAGGGGAGGATATGATCCCCAAAACACAGGTAACAGAAGCACAAATAGACTAACAGGATTGCATCAAACTGAAAAGCTTTGGCACATCATAGGAAACAATCATGGAGTGAAGAGGCAATGTAAAAAATGGGAAAAAAAATTTGTAAACGACACATCTGGTAAGTGGTTAATATGCAAAAAATAGAAGGAATTCAAATAACTCAGTAACAAGTAAAAGAAAAACCTGATTAAAAATAAGCAGGGAATCTGAACAAATATTTCATAAAAGATGACAAATGGCCAAGAAACATATGAAATATATGGAAAATGTTCAATATCACTAATTGTCAGGGAAATGCTAATCAAAAAGTAAGAAATGCAAATCAAAACCACAATGAGCTATTGCTTCACATCTGTTAGAATGACTTATCAAAAAGATGAAAGATAACAAGAGTTGGCAAAGATGTGGAAAAAGGGGAATACTTTTACATTAATGGTGACAATGCCATATTCCCACTTACTAGTATTTGTCCACAGAAATAAAATCACTATCTCATAGAGATATCTCCACTCTTTTGTTTATTGCCGTATTATTCTCAATATCCAAGATAATGGAAACAACCCAAATCCCATAAATTGATGAATAGATAGTTATGTGCCACATTTTCTTTATTTATCAATTAATGGAATATTATTCAACCTTAAAAAAAAGAAAATAGTGCCATTTGCAACAACATGGATGAACCTTGAGGACATTATGTTAAGAGAAATAATTCAGATAACATAAAGAAAAGTTCTACGTGATCTCACTTGTATGTATAGTCTAAAAAAGTTGAATTCGTAGAAGCAGAGAGAAGAATAGAATGGTGGTTTCCAGGAGCTTTGGGATGACAGATAGGGAACAGTGACTGGCAGAACATTGTTCAAAATTACTGGGACATGCAGAGTAGAGTTTTCAAAGGTGGGCACAGGTGACCACTGCTAGCTTGTGGGGTTCCATCAAGTGGTTCTGAGTGTTTGTCTCACCCAGCTTTTTTTTTTTCTTTTTTTTTTTTTTTTAAAGAGGAGAATATTTATTACTTTTAGCATAAAATATCTTTGTGTTAATAGGAATACTTTATAATGATAGAAATGGGTCCCATTTTGCAGTGATCTTGACAGATGGTTAGCCTTACCTCCTCAGCCCCCACCCCTGGCTTCTTCTTGCCTATGTTCTACCCCCAGAGGGCTCAAATACCTTTCTTCACCCACAAAAGACAACCCCAAGACCAGTGCTTGGGTGGCAAGATAATTCATGCCTCTACAATTGCTATCTCAGACAATTTTGTTTGTCTAGTTTGGTTTTATATTTTCTGGAAGGCTGTCAAATCAAATGGCATACATTTTGAAACACTTAAACTCAAGGATAGGGAATTGGAGCTTCTGGATGAGAAAGCAGAGAGAAGTCGGGAGGGCGATGAATCTGTCTGGGGCTGCGTGGCTTCCTGCGTCTCTGTCCCTCATTCTCTGCTCATTCCCTTTTTTTGGTAACTTGGCTTCCTCCCATTTTTACTGTCTCAGTTTTCTCTCCTTCACCTTCATTTTCATCTCCAGAGCTCACAGCCACAGCCTGAATGCGTCACTAACTGACCCTGCACGTCCATTTTTCACTCAGCTTTTATTGAAGGCTATTTTCTTATTTAGCTGAGAGGGTAAGCTGAGGAAGGGAATAAAAATGTCAGCAGTTTCACTGATTAAGCATGGTACTTCTTATTCTATCTAAAATCGTTAAATTTAACAGTGTGGGCAGTCTTAAAGAAATCTGAAACCTGAGGCTAGTGTGGGGACAGCCTCCTGTCTGTGGTCACACACACAGATTTCTTAGAGGAGGTTACCCCCCCCCCCCCCCAGCTTTTCTGTGGAGCAGATGCCATGGCTCAGGCTTTCTCTGAAGGATTGGGTGGGAAAGAAAAATTTCCTCTCATCTCCACCCAAAGATATTTCCCTTTGGGGTTAGACTACAAGCACTCCTGCCCATATTTCAGGGCTGGAGCTGTTTCCTGAGTCAGGCTTGATCTCTGCCCTGACTATAATACAAATCCTCACAATGGGTATTTGCTTTGACTATTGACTGGGCAGGCCTTGTTTGTGCTTCTGTTATAGCCATTGTTCTTCAGAGTGTTTACAAACTCAGCAGGGTGTTTTCAAGCTGTATCCTTTACAGGCCAGCCTTCTAGAAAAAGCAAGAACTACTCAAACAAGTAATTTAACTGCTAGTTTAAAAGTAAGCTAGCTAAACTGTTTTTATTCTGCCTTGCTCAGCTTATTTCTCTGTTTTCCTCTTTTTCTGGAGGTGTTTTCTCTTGCCAAGAATGAGGTCTTCAGTCCTTCTCCCCACAAAAATGCCCAAAGTTTTAAAGTAGAAAGGAAAAAATTCTGAATTAAAAAAAAGAAGAATTTAGAAAAGATTAAGACATCACATCACATTGAAATACAATGCATAAATAAAAGAATAAAAGAAATGTAATTCAATAATCAGTGGGGTTGTAATTGTGGGTATCTATATATCATTAGAAGTTGGTGCATTATGATCATTCTGGAGATCTAGATTTGGCATATTTTAAGGCAAATTTCTGGAGCTACATAAATTTGCATATATATATATTTTAGTGCAACTTGCTATATCCTAAGTGTTCTGAAAATAGTGCCAAGAGAAGACCAAGCTTGCCCTGTTACCAGCAGGGAGTTTAGATAATGTGGTGTTTGGGAGGGGAATAATAAACCAAACACTTTTTTCTGTCCTCAGGTTCAGTAACTAGGACCCGCTAATTAAATTGACAAATGTCAGATTGACAGAAAAAAAGCATATAAATTCTTTTTAGTAGCATTTTTTTCCATGCCAAGAGTTATTCATAGAAAATAAATTGAATACCCAAAGAGGGGATTAAATTTAGGGGAGCTTAGCTTACATATTATTCTAAGCAAGGACAATACATTGTGAAGAAGTGAGAAGACAAAGGAAAAGAAGTTTGGCTTCTAAGAGTGCTAAATTACGTGAAAGTAAATATGTGAGGGAAGCTAATGAAAAATAAAATTATGTAGTGAGATTTGGTTTTTGCAGACTCATCCTGGTGTTTTTTCCATGTCTGCTCGTAAAGGTTATTCTTACCCCTCTGGTATGTACAAGAGAGGGGATACCTTTGTGAGGAAAATTTATGCCCTGATTTTAGGCAGATAGAAGAAGGATAGAGTTTTCAGTGTCTACTTTTCTGTCAATTGCCTTCAGTTCAAAATAATCCTGTGCCAAAATGGCATACTTGAGGGTGGCATATTATGATCCTCTTCATGGTGTATGGGTGATAGCTTTAAAAACAGCATCAGAATCCTTGGATTGCAAACTAATACTCTTCCTACTTCATCAATCCTGAATTATTCTTCAAAGTTGTTTCACAGGTTAACACTATTCCTCAGGCATCTAAGGGCAATTGATATTAAATCTCTTTGTACTCTCCATCCCCCCTCTACCCTTACCAGGGAACTAGATTTTGGACTATCAGTTTAGAGACTCTTGCATACACCCCCTCTATCTTTGTGCTATTATCCTTTCGTCTATTCCCTGCACAGACACCATTATGAGGAGTAGGAGGACATTATCAACATTTATTAACAAAGAAATCAATTTGTTATGCTGTTCTTTATCCCCAAAATTTAGAAATTTGATAAGATGATAAGAACCACCAATCTCTCCTTATGCATTAAAGGACAGTTAATAATGTCAAATCACCAATTATAAGGAAATGCATTTGTGAGCCCACACTTAATTGCATTCTTATAAGTCACTTGAAATAAATAGAAATAACAAATGGGTTTAGTCACCACTTTTCCACCAAACAAATCTCATTACATATAACTACAAAAAGATTAATTATCAACTGAGAGCTACATGAACCATATTTATTTTAGTAATATATCTGTGTTATAGGCTTACCGAATTCGCCTTTGCTCACTAATGTATTTGCATAAACTTCATATTATTGTCTAAGAAAAAAATACTAGGACTCTCAAACATCTGAAAAATATGAGTGTCTTTTTTTTTTTTCAGTTTTTCCTCCAGAGTGGAAGTGAGGTAAAATTCAAATTTGTTAGGCAAAATCAGCAATCAGTGCAATTAGTAATGTGTAACAAAAAATCTAAATGTGATTAATTTATAAATTGAAAATGTTCTTATGTGCTGCTTCTCTGAAATTCTTCTTATCAATGACCATTTGTTCTTATTTGATTTTTATGCTTATTTATAATTTAAATACATGTATTACATATAAATTGAAAAGTCCAGTTGTTTCAGGAGGACCAACTTTTGTCTAAGTAAATAATAGTATTTGATGCTGTTCAAAGATCAGGAATGGCTTCTTGCAGCTGTCAATCACTCATATTTCTATATTAAGTATGTCAGATTTAAAAAATTTTCTTCTGTCAATTTCGCCTTTTGATATTCTCATAAGCCACCCTATCTATCTCTGGGATTTACAGTGCAAACTGAATTTCCTTTATCATCCAGAGTGCCATATATGAATGAATTAAGAATTTTATTCAACAAAATATTCCAGGAAACGTATAAAGTAACTTGGGATTGTTAGCAGATGAAGAGGGTCTGGCTGGCTGTCACTATCAGCCAACATGCAGAAACTGGGATAGGTCCACCAAACATTTTTCAGAAGACCAAGATTCTGGAGAACAGTGAAAGTAGCCTCTCCAAGACAGTTCTGTTCTTCCATTTCCAAAATTATAGTTTTAAACATAAAAGTTCAAAGCAAAGACTATACCAACCCAATTTAAACAATAATTAGTGTATCTCAGTGACCTATTACAACATTCCAATTCAAAAGTTAATCTCCTAAATCAATCCATCTAAACTATTCAAGATAGGTGTCTTTAGGGTGGAAGGTAGATTTACACACAGTAAGAATGGGGACAAAGGGGTAAAGGTCAGGCAGCCCTTAAACTGACCAGACCAGCTGTGTCATGTCTGCTCTACTCTGCCTGACTCCATTTTATTTTCACTACATGTGTTTTCAGGAGCACAGTCTGGCGTAAGATATGTGGCTTTGAAAAGAAAAAAAGTTACACTGTTCCTACTAAGCAGTGAATCTTTCTTTCTTTCTTCCTTTTCTGAGTATGTATTTGTGCTAGGTAGTTATAATGGTTGAAAGTTGTACTAAAGAGAAAATGCATTTTTTCAAAGCTATACTACATACAAACATAGGTACTTGGATGATAGATCTAGTTAATACACATGGCTTATAAGGACACGTTCCCGAGCAACACATAGGAAAGACCTAAAGCAAACAGATGCTGGCGTTTATTCAAACATGGGTCTGTGTGTATACATGTAGTCTTGCCCTCTCATTAATTAAAGATTTTACCTCCTTTTTAATTTAATGATTCACACACACATGCACATGCACACGTCCATTAAAAACCAGTGAAGCCGTGAATGTTAGCATACTTGTATTTATATTGTAAGAATTATTTTACATTGTTTTCAGAGTCCTCCATTTACTTTTCACCACACCATTCTTTTATTAAGTTTGCCTAAATAATATATACAGTGCTAGAATGTAATTCCTAGTCACATTAATATTAACTGTCACATTTTGAGGCATTTCTTCTGGATGATTATCTATCTGCTATATTTATCTAATTGCCCACATGCTATACGTGAGTATAAAATTTCCTTCATTTAGTTAAATATAAAATTCTACAATAACATATAAACCCACCACTCAAGATTATCATGTCTTAATATTATGTCTTAGTTTTTAAAATATCCTTTTCAGGAGTCATTTATAATGACCTTGAAGCCTCTTAGACCTTCTATCAACATTTATTAAATATAAGTTGATGATGAGATCATGTCACTAAGCTTTTATGAAAGATGTGTCTATAATAGTATGCACATTTATTACTGAAACTCATTTGATTTAGCAGAATCTTAGTCACCAAATGCAATAGAACAAACCATTGTTTTTCAAAGTTTGTAAACAGTGAAACTGTTTTTTAATGACTGATTTTTTTAATGAACCCAAACAAAATTTCCTTAAATAACATTACCACTTTTAAAATTTCCGCATGCATGTTACCACACACAAGTTTTATGGATCAATGTAGATGCTAAAACCTTCCAAATGAAGAAAAGTATTTCAAGGTTCTTAAACGTATATTTATTTAAGGCTCTGAGATCAATCAATAGAAAGTTATTCCAGGTATCATATTTATTAAGGTTACATTAATGTTCTCTTTTTTTCCACCAGGCAAATACCTACTACCCAAATTCCTTTGCAGAATAATTGGAATAGAATAATTTCATAGCTCTGTAAATTAACTTAATTGTCATAATGCCTCTAGTTTCTCTGTGAAACCAGAGGTTGAATTTGCTTTTTCCATAGCCTAATTTCTTCATGACTTTTTAAGGTATTAATAATCAATAGAAAAAAAGCAGGCAACATGTTAAAATGTCATCAAAGCAGCATTCTATTTTAAAACAAAGAATATATTCTAATTCCAATGACAACGGTAAAGCACTCCAGGGCATGCTTTAATGGGCCATTAGTTTTCTTGTAGGGTAGTTGAAATTCTTTGGCCTATAGCCTTCTGCTCCCCAGAGTCTCTGGGCCTCTATTAGACCCATTAAAACTCCCTGAAATGAGGTTTTTGTCTAATGTGATTATTATAAAAATGTCCAAATTATACATTTATTCTTCAATTTGCAATAGCACTGGCATTTTACTTGCCTAAATGTTGACATGGGGGTCTTCAGAAAATATAGTGCAGACAATCAATTAAAAAGTAAAAAAGAAATTTTCAGGCCTGTGTCAGTAGAGGCAAGAAAAAATAATGAGAAATGTCTGAGTTATCTAAGTAAGAGTAATTTTTACACATTCTAGATAGATCGTGGTTTGAACAGTTTTGGCAAATTTCCACAAATCACAAATTTGATAAACTATTCTCAGTTTAGTTTTTCAAATTATCTTCCACCCTTTTCCTCTGTGGTAGACAGACTTTTGTTTATGTGTGCCTCCTTTACTCATTTAATACAAATACACATGTTATTTTTTAATAACACTAGTAAGAAAATAGACCATGTATTATAATAAGAGAAAATTGACTAGATTTCAGCACCAAGATATAAGAATCCAGAAATGGCATATTGTTTTTGCTGTTTAGCAAACATTCTTTGAAAAAAAGGATCCTTTCCTATTAAAAATGTTTCTGGTAGAAATGATAATATGTTTCTATTCCCCCTTTTTTTTCAATGAAAGAGTTCAATCCATCATGCTCCACGAGCTAATCAAGTTAATTTATCTACCTATATACAGCAATCAGTATTAGGGTCATCTGAAATAGGGCAACTACTCTTCTCTGAAATTCAGTGCCTGGAAATTCAGTACCTAGAAAGAACTAGTGACTCTTTTTAAACTCCATGCAGTAAAATACAGCCTTAGGATTTTCAGGGTCCATTGTTTTTGCCTACGTTCTACGGGTTGGCTTCATTTGGGACATTGTTTTTGCCCTTGTTCTATGTTAGATTAGCTTGCTAGATAGATAGATAGATAGATAGATAGATAGATAGATAGATAGATAGATAGATAGCTGGATAGATAGATACATCTGAGAAAGAGGAAGAGTGTGAGAGGGAGAAAAAAGCAGTGAGGAAGGGAGGGAGAGAATAAGTGATCCCTGGTAAGGTTATGTGAACCCCTGAATTCAGCTGTAATTGACAGCAGACCTGCCTTTGGATACATCAGTTACATAAATGGTGAACTACACCTCTCTTTTCTGTTTAAGTTGGACATTTTTTTCC
Organism: Loris lydekkerianus; assembly: GCA_963574355.1. Lineage (NCBI taxonomy): Eukaryota > Metazoa > Chordata > Mammalia > Primates > Lorisidae > Loris > Loris lydekkerianus. The sequence continues at coordinate 12,638 of CAUYPK010132958.1, forward strand.
TTGCTTGAATTGAATAAGTATTAGTTATTATTATTTAGGTCCACATACACACTATAATTCTCTAGTTTGTTCTGCATTATCATGTGATCTTTCATCCTGTTGACTTTCCCTCTTTTTCTTCCCACATGAGATATCACACCCAATTAAGGACTTTTTTTTTTTTTTTCCTTCCTGGCCTTCTTATTCCCCAGATTGTGATGCTGTCCAAAGTTGGAACTAAAGTCAATAAAGGGTCTCCTTAATTCTTACAGTGTTTAAATTATTAAGCACTAATGCCCTTCATTGTCACAGGAGCTAAATCATGCCACACTCTCTAGAGTGACATAGGAGTCATGTGTGTTGGCCACCTTGGAAGCAAGAGCTCTGATAATTCCTCTTCTGGGGTCATTCCCAGAGCTGAGAAGAAGATGCAACAAAAGGCCACTTTAAAACTGTAGTAGGAAAGAAATAGTCAAGAAAATGTAGGACAGCAAACAGATGCAAGCAAGGGTTAGAGTAATTCTACACATAACCTGTTCAGGCAATAGTCTGTGTTTTCTGATCAAAATACACAAAACTACTTTTTTTTCTCATTTAAAGAAGGTTAAGGTTTTCATCCTTTGTTTTGACAAACTGAGGAATACACAGAGATGTCCAGGAATGGAAGATTACTCATATCTTAGAGGGAGGATTGTTGCTTCGGTTGTTTCAGTCAGAAGAATTCTCTTTTCTTCAGCTGATTTCCCATAGCTCTATCAGTGGCTGGTACTTGGTTCTTGCAGATTTTATCTGTGTTGTCTTATTCTTCCTCTCTACACTTCCTCTAATTTTTCTGGAACTTCTAAATAGTAACGTTAATGACTAATAATGCCCACTTTCCCCACTGTTTCTGACTATAGTCCTTTTACAAAGTTACTATTCTATAAATACTTAATGAATGGAGATATTATTGAATTATTATAAATTGTCAATTAGTAAATTATGGGCAATAATTAAACACCCCAACAAGAAGCTTAACTCTTAAGACAAATCTTGGTGGAAAAATACTACTATGGTGGAAAAATAGAGTACATTTAAAATCACTATCCTTTCCTCATTGCACTTAAAACTAATTCAATAACTGGCTTCCTTGAAAGATTGTTTCATGGAAGTATAGACCATATTGGTCTCTTCCACTTCAGTTCCTAACAGACTTCTTGTGGTATAATAAGTTATTTACTGTGTATTTTTGAATAGGTGAATGAATAAATTGATGGATAAATGAATCTAATGTATCTTTTCATTTTAATAAATTTATTCAATAAATGTATATTAATAATGTTTTATAGGTAGCTTCCCATTCAGAGGTATAGAATCACCTTTGAAATTCAAATTCTCCTGTCTGGGCTCCCCAAAATTATTTTGCTTCATAAAAAATTGACACAATATCTTGACCTATAATTTAATCATCTTTTACATTTGTTTGCTTTTGTAAGGTAAAAATTCAAGTTGTAGTTGTGACTTTCACCCAGAAAGTACACCATATACCTGTGCAAGAAAAGATACCCAAATAGGTGTGGTTTCTACTGTTTGAAAATTAGACCCATACATTCAGGATATTAAAATATTTTATTCTTTTTTTTTTTTTTTGCAGTTTTGGCTGAGGCTGGGTTTGAACCCGCCACCGCTGGCATATGGGGCCAGCGCCCTACTCTTTTGAGCCACAGGCACTGCCCCAATATTAAAATATTTTACAAAAACAAGCCATTTAAAAATGCTCTTCTTCTCTGAGATTATACCTTTTCTAATTTTCTAATGTCAAAATGTCCTTTGCTTTGGAAATGATGATGACTGCAAAGAGTGAAGGATTTATTTTTATTTTTATTATTTTTTTTATTAAATCATAGCTGTGTACATTAATGTGAACATGGGGCACCATACACTGGTTTTATACACCATTTGACACATTTTCATCACACTGGTTAACATAGCCTTTCTGGCACTTTCTTAGTTATTGTGTTAAGACATTTACATTCTGTGTTTACTAAGTTTCACATATACCCTTGTAAGATGCACCACAGGAGTAATCCCACCCTCCCTCCACCAACCTACCCCCAACCACCCAACAACAAAAAACCCCCCCACCACCCCACCCAAATAAAAAAAAACCAAAAATAATGTTAAAAAAAGGTTAAAAATTTAAATTTCAAACACAAAAAAAAATTAAAAAAATGGGCGCAAAAAAATAAAAAAATTTAAACACAAATATTATAAAAATATTTTTTGTTTTTAAATTAAATTTAAAAAACATTTTAAAACTTAAAATTTGGGTTATTGTAAAAGGGGTGGGTTGGTTGGGGGGAGGTTGTTGGAGGGAGGGTGAGATTACTC
>CAUYPK010132965.1:0-10769 GCA_963574355.1 Loris lydekkerianus
AGGCTTTGCTACAGTTCCACAGTGGTGTTATGGAAAAATTCAGTGCCACTCTGATTCTTTTTTCTTTTCTTTTCTTTTTTTTTTTTTTTGTAGAGACAGAGATTCACTTCACCACCCTCAGTAGAGTGCCATGACGTCACATGACGTCACAGGACTCACAGCAACCTCCAGCTTTTGGGCTTCCGTGATTCTCCTGCCTCAGCCGCCCGAGCAGCTGGGACTACAGGCGCCCGCCACAACGCCCAGCTATTTTTTTTTTTTTTTTTTTTGGTTGCAGTTCGTCTGGGGCTGGGTTTGAACCCGCCACCCTCGGCATATCTGGCCAGCACCCTACTCACTGAGCCAGAGGCGCCACCCATCCACTCTGATTCTTAATACTTTGCAAAAAATATTTGAATTTCCCCCCTTTTTTTTTTTTTGTTTTTTTTTTTTTGTGCAGTTTGGCAGGGGCCATGTTCGAACCCGCTGTCCTCAGTGTATATGGGGCCAGTGCCCTACTCACTGAACAACAGGCGTCACCATAGCTCACAGATTTTGGATGCTTGTGTTCTCTTTGTCTTTCAATTTGAATAATTTTTAAATTACCATATTAATTTCATCATTTATCCAAGAATTATTCAACAGGAGGTTGTTTAATACTCATTATTTTTGGTAGATTTGAGAGTTCTTAGTGTTGGTTTCTATATTTATTCTACCATCTGAGAAGATATAAGACATGATTCCTGTTTTTCTGAATTTTCTGAGACCATTTTTTTGTGTGGAGTGGGCTAAACTTTGATTTGTCTTAGAAAATGTTTCATGAGGAGAATATATCTTTTGCAATTTTTAGGTAAAACATTCTCTAAACATCTGTATGGTTCATTTATTCTGTAGTCTCATTAGAGTCTAATGTTTCTTTTACATTCTCACTGGTGACCCATTCTCTCTGTTAGTGGAATATTGAAGTAGCAGCTACTATGCTGCTGCTGTTTATGTATTTTGTTAGATTGAGTAGCATTTGTTTAGCTAACCTAGGAGCTACTATAGTAGGTGTGTATACATTTAGGGTTGTTATATCCTCTTTGTGAATTGCTCCCTTTTAAATCATATAATGACCATCTTTATTTTTTTTTTTTACTATTGTTGATCTAAAGTCTATTTTATTTAATACATGATATATGCGAATAACAACTCCTGCTTGATTCTGGTGTCTATTCATGTGGTATTTTTTTTTTTTTAATCAATTTTCCTTGAGTCTTTGAGAATCCTTGCAATTTACATGGGTTTCTTGGAGACATAACAAACCAAAGTTGTATTCTTCCATTCATTCAGTCAGTGTTTATCTTTAAAGTAGAGAATTAAGATTGTCAATATTCAACATTAGTATTGATATGTGAGATACCATTTTGTTCATCATGTTGAATCATATTTAGTTTTCTCCCTTGTGTTACTGTTTTATAAAAATTATGAATTATAAATTTCTGATGTGTTTACACTGGTGGTGGATCCTTCTGCTCCATGCATAGAGCACCTTTATAAATTTCCTGTAGGACAGGTGTAGTGGTGACAAATTTCTTTAGTGTTTGCTTACCTGGGAAAGACTTGTTATGTCTTCTTAATTTATGAAACTTGATTTTTCAGGGTATAAAATTATTTTCTGACAGTTACTCTGTTTAAGAAGACTAAAAATAGTATACCCTCAATTCTTCTGTCTTGTAAGATCCCTGTCTGCTATTAATCTGATAAGTTTTCCTTTGTATGTAACTTGTTCCTTTCATCTCTCTGCTTGTGGATTTTTTTCCTTTAGTTCTACTTTGGCCAGATTTATGACTACATGTATTGGTGATGCCTGTTTTCTATGAATCTTCCAGGTGTTCAATGACTATTTTGTATTTGCACATCTAAATCTCTAGCAATGCCAAAGAAGTTTTCCTTAATTGTTCCTTAAAATAGGTTTTCTATGCTTTTTCTTTTTTCTTCTTCTCATTTATAAATAACTATGATTTCTATATTAGTTCACTTTGCATAGACCCATATTTCTCTGATTATTCACTTTCCATGTTTTTAACTGAAATCTACCTTAAAACTCTGAAATTCTTTATTTGACTTGTTCTACATTGTTTTTAAAACTTTCTGCTGTGTTTTGAAATTCTATAAATGGTGCTCTCATTTCTTTAAATTCTTCAATATCTTCAATATTTTTTCTTATATTAACTATTCTTGTAAGGAATTTTCCATTAATGTCTTAATTATTTTTTCTTTTGGTTTCTTTGTGTGGGTTGTCTATATTTTCCTCAATTTCATTAATTTTACTTATTATGCATAATTTGAATTCTATATCTGTAATTTTTCTAATTTCCTCTTGGTTGGAGTTTATTACTGGACATCTATTGTGATCCTTTGGGTGTGTTGAGAGAGACTATCTGTTTGGCCAGAATTCTTATGCTGCTTCTTCTCATTTGGGACCTTCTTCCTCAGTTCCAAACAGATAGCTGATATGATACACCTACTCTCCTGTGCTGGGACCTCTGTTTCTCCATGAAAATAAGGATGTGACACTGGATGGCATATTTGAGTCTTATTCCAGAATCTTAATCTGATAAGAGAGAGGAGGATGCTCTGTGAGCCTTTAACACAGTTCTACTGGATCTTCCCCTTTCCCTTTTGGTTGTTGCAGAGCTCCTACAGCATGGTGGGTGGCCCAGAGTGCAAGGTACATGCACAAAGCAGGGCTGGCCTGTGGGGTGGGTGTGTGGGGGCCAGGGAAGCCTGAAGGGCCAGGCATGTGAACATGGTAGAGTCCACCACATCCATGGGGCAGAGAAGGTCCACTGGATAGAGAAGGCCCCCAGGATACACTAAGCTCATAGGGTAAGGAACCTGCATGGGAGGATGTGGGTCTGCAGCCGCATGCCCAGGTCCAAAGGCAGTAGTCATGCTGGCTTTCACCCTGGTTGGGGTTTCTTAGATGGCAGCATAGGTGGTCCTGCCACTCTTACAATGGGCAGTGGTTGATGAGGACTAGAGGTTCATGCTGTGCCCAGGTCCCACAGGAGGTGTGGCTGTGTAGGGTCACTGAACTCACAGCAGCAGTGCCCAGTCTGTGGTCTTCTGCCCCACCCAGGTTCCCTGGTAGTTGTGGTAGAAATGGCCAGTACCTGCTGAAGAGGTTCCTGCAAACATCAGGGCTTACCATTCTCTCCGCACTTGACAAGGACAAGGAGGAGGTACAGTTACAGGACTGAACCTTAGGTAGAAGTAGCCTTCTGGAACTAGATATCACAGTGGCTCCAGCTGCAGTGCCCAAGACTTGCAAGCCAACTGTGTCTTCTCCCTCCAGGTAGGTCTCTGTATCAGTACAGAGGCCTGCTTCAACAGAGGTGCCCACCATTCCAGTTTCACTGCCTTCAGGGGAAGCATGAAGGCCCAGTGTGCTCTTCTGTGTCACTTCTCCATGAGTTGGCATCTTCCCCAAGTAGCTCTGATTCCATTGTGAAGGTCACCACTCTTCTCTCTTCCTTACTTCTACCTCCTCTTGCTTTATTCTTAATGCTCTTTTTTTAGATGACTGATTAGAAGGTGAGTGTCTATTTCTACTTTTCACCCTAGACAGCTGCGTTGTGCAGGCTGCTTCTAGTGCACCATCTTGGCCCCTCCTCTCATCGCTCACATATATTTTAATGGCTGACATTAGAAGTGTTTTTGTCTTCATTTAGAACTTTGATAATTTTTGTTACCAGAGTTATGCCTTAGTAACTTAATTCAGTAAAATTGCTTTCTTATATGTCTTTTCACTTGATGGCACAGCTTCTGAGAACCTACCAGTGATGTTAAGTGAGGATTTATAGTACTTTAGTGTGGTTCAGTGGATAAAAAGAACAGCATGAACTTCACACACTTAGAGTGAAAAATAAATTAAAGTTCAGGAAAGTAGCTGGCACATTGTAAACATTTAGTAAATTCTATTCTTTCTAATATTTGACCTACTATAATAAGACGTATACCTTCATTACTCAGCCAAAAATTGCTAAGCAAAATCAATATCCATCCTTTATCTTCTTTCATTGCTTTTGAACCACTTTAGACAATGTTGAACACTCTTTCCTCCTTGCAGAATTATCTTTTTTCGCTTTGACTTTCATACAATAGCTCTGTCCTAGTTTCCTCCATTTCTCACTACACCACTCTCTATGGTAGGCTCATGTATTTATGATGCTATATGGTTTATTCTAAAAATATATCTGTTTATAAATGTGCTCAAACTTTACCTTATTTGTCACATTTCTTTTCTTTATTTTCCTTTTAGGTAATTATATGTAGAGTATTCTATGATCTTGTATGCAAACACAAATCGGCACAGGCTGCTGGACCAGAAAATCCATCTTTTCCTTTCTTTTATGCTTAGTTCCCATAGTCAATATGCTGAATATTCCCAAATCCCTATTGGAACTCCAGACTAGTTTTCTTACCTTTATATCTATATATCTATCTCTCTAGATGACTTTTAAGTTTAGATTTCTATTAGCAAGTTAAGAAATGAGGTAGTCACTTATCTCCATAGTCAGTCATTTCTTTCAGTATTTTTCCTCTTGAAAAGGGCAGCATTATCTCACAGATTTCACCTTCCAAAAAGCTAGACCTCATTCTTTCCTTGCATTTGAAACTTCAAATCCTAGAAATTGCCTACCTCTGCTGACATTATTATTTCTGAAATATATTTGTATTCATAAACATCTGTCCATCTCCATGACCAACTCATGAACAAAGACTGGGTCTTTGCTTGTGTTGATGGCTGCAGAATACTCCCTAACTCATCTTCTGAACTCAAGTCTTTCTGTCTTCCTCCTTCTAATACAGCATTTAACTAGAAAAGAAGTTTCATGTGTAAATCAAGTTTAAACATGCTTAAAATATGATTCATGCTCTCCAATATTTTAAGAATAAAGTTCACAGCCTAGCCCTTGATGGAATTTATGATGGAAGCATGCTTGATTTTGTGCTGTTATTTACACACACACACACACACACACACCACAGGATGTCATACAAGTATATACACATTTTAAGAAAGGAAAATACTGTATTAAAATTCTAATACTCAGTATACACTGATAACATTTATTATCTTGTATACTATATCTTCTATGATTTATAATTGTAGAAGTCAAATGTGCCTTGAATATTATAATTTTAGACAGTTTGTCTATTCTTAAAATATGTATACATTTTTTGGCAACCTCTGTGTAAATAGATAGATGATAGATAGATAGATAGATAAATAGATTTGAATTTAAGTTTATACCTTTTTTTAAAACATTACCCATTCAGTTCTCACATTGTGTGACTCTTACTTTTTTTTCTCTTTTGTATTGATTGAAAAAGTTTCCTGGCATAGCTTATCAAATACTTGACAATATTAAATGGAGCAAAATTGTTTTGTAGTCAGTCTCCAATCTCATAATTTATAAAATATACTTGAACAGAAATCTTAACTCTGATATTAATCCCTTAGATTTCCCCCTATGTTTTCATACGCCCTTGTGCCAGTTCACGAATAGTTTTTCTAGTCTAAGGCTACACAGTATTTCTTTTCACTTTAAATATTTTGTTTACCTCAGACATTGTAAATATTAACATACTTTTAAGATATTTAAGTTGATTATTCTAGGGCAGTAGTATGCTAGCATTTTGTTAGTTAAGTATCCTGCTACTTGAAATCTCCTATAATATCAAATTCATTTTGTTACTTACATTGTTTTCTGTAAAGATGTTCTTATCATTAGCATACACATGATTTATATCTCTTTCATTCTACTCATTTAATCTCATTCATGTTTTTTTTTTTTTTTTTTTTTTCCCCAGTGCTATTGAGACACAATAGCATGTAATATATCCATGCAGTAAAAGTGTGTAGTTTAGGGCGATGCATGTGGCTCAACGGAGTAGGGCACCGGCCCCATCATTTTCCAGAGGTGGCAGGTTCAAACCCAACCCCGGCAAAAAAAAAAAAAAAAAAGTGTGTAGTGTGATGAGCTTTGGTAAATATCTGCACTAAATAAAACCGTCACAACATATACACATTCCCAGCACCATATGAAAAGGTTGCTTCTGTCCCTTTGCTTATAATGCCTGTATGTGTTCTAAGGGAAGTCATTGATCTGCTTTCTGTAATAATACTTTTGCCTTTTCTAGAATTGTCTGTAAGAGGAATTTTATAATATATAGTCTTTAGTGTCTGGTACCTTCATTTAGCATGATATTTTTGGAGAGCTGAACACATTGTTTCAAATATTAGTAGCTTATTCTTTTTTGTATCCCATGTGATTCCTTTGATATGCTTTATTTAGCTTTTGCTTTATTTAACAAATGATACACATTTGGGTTATTTCAATTTTTTGGCTATTATAATTAATAAAACTATGAGCATTTGCATACAAATTTTTGTGTGGCCATACATTCTAAATTAAATTTTTTACCAGTAATTACTTGGGAGTAGAATGACTGAATTATATGATAGGTGTATGTTTTATTCATAAGAAAATGTCAAGCTGTTTTCATGTGAAGTTGCATACTTTTTGCATTCCCGTAAGCAATACAGAACAGTTCTAGTTGTTCTATTACCTTGCTATCACTTTATATTTTTAATAGATGTGCACTGGAATGTGAGTGTGTATTAATTTTTAATTCTCTGGTGATTTTTCTTGGTGGCAATAGTTTTTGATGTTTTTATGGCCAGTTAAATTTCCGAATTTATCTAATTGGATCTTTCCCATTTTTTATTGAGTCATTTGTCATTTATTGAGTTTTATAATTATTAATTCTATAATTGATCAGAGAGAATCAAATATATGATTGCAAACTTTTTTTGTGTTCTTAATTTTACTTTTTCATGTTTATCATATTTTCCTCCAAACAGGCAAACATTCAAATGTTGACGATGTCTTATTTATTATGTTTTTACTTTACAGTTTGGATTTTTTTTTTGCTCTGTGAAAAATATTTGTCTGTTATAATGTCATAAATATTTATTCCTATATTTCATTATAGAATTCTTATGGTTTTATTTACTCTTATATGTGAGTTTATGGTTAATTCAAGACAACATGTGTGCATGACTTGAATTAAGGGATAAGTTTCATTTTTCTCATATGAACATCCAAAAATTCCAGCAACACTTTTATTACAAAACTATTTAATCCATTGAATTACTTTAGCACATTTGCTGAAGATCAATTGACCATTGAAGAGTGGCTCATTAAAGAGAGCACCATTAATCTGTATTTCCTACATAGTATCATTAGGACAATACAATACTGTCTTTCTTTTTTACTATAGATTAATAGTATTCATTCTCCACTCAGAGAAAATTTACTCCTTAGGTGCCATTTCACAATGTCTTGAGACATTAATGGTTGTCACAACTAGAAAACAGGTACTGTCACCTATGAGTAAAGGTTGAGGATACTATAAACCCTTGCAGAATGCACAGATCATATCCAAACAAAACAAAACAAAACAAAAAAAATTGCCCTTAAATGTATTTGGTATTAAGCTTGATAATCTCTGATTTATAATAAATCTTTCAATTGAACATTATATATCCTCCATGTTTCTTCTATTATTCCAAATTTGTATGTTTTACTGTGGGTGAGACTTTAGAAAACTTGTTCCATCAAATTTCAGAGAGGTAAGCTTATGGGTGATATGATTTCTGTCAGTACTACTCAACTATGCCAATGTAGCACATAGTACATAAATTAATGGGTACTATATGTTTCCCACATCCCTAAAATCATTTAAATAGCATAGAGTCATCTGTACTTAACTCATGATTTGCCCACTTTTGTTCTAAATTATTTGCATATTCCTATACATTTTAGATTATATTTTTAGTTTTCTATTAAAAAACCTGCTGTTCTTCTGATTGACAGGGTACTGATTCTATAAACCAATTTGGGGAGAAATGATATCTTAAATATTAGTATGTTCCAATTTATGAATGTATCATTTTAATTATTTAAATCTTTTTGAATTCACAATGCTAACTCCAGTGTGTCGACCTCATATGTATATTGGTAAATGTTGCTTATTTTTCAGTTTTATGATTGTGATGGACTTTGCTGGCTACATTCTGAGCACCTGGTGGGGGGGATACTTTGCCATAAAATGGAGTCTGGATGGTTCACTACAGCATCCATCAGTGATTGAAACAAACAAACCAAAAATCTCTTCTACAGAATCTTCATATTTTATGACTAACTCTTGTTAACAATAGTTTTATATTTTCAAAGTACAGTCCAAAGTTAAATAGTATACATTGCACACCAAAACATCATTTCTGACAGTAGTTATAGGTCCAAGGGGTTCCCCTTAACCTCCTTAGATTTGATAATTGGATAATTCACAGAACTTACTGCAAGCTGTAATAGTCACATTATGGTTTATTGCAGGGGAAAAAAGGAGGTTAAAATTAGCCAAGGAAGAAAGCACATAGGGCAGAGTCCAGGAAAAGGAGCACACACAGAGTTTCTGCTTCTTCTCCTCATGGCAGAGTTACTTTCCCAGCACTGATGTGTGACAATGCATATGAAGTGTTGCCAGCCAGGAAAGCTCACAGCTCACACAAACCTTGAGAACTTGCTTGGGCTTCATCCTACAGGGAAGACTGACTGCCCACATGACTAACCTCTGTCTCCAGTCTCTCGGGAGATCAGCTGATACTGTATGACCCTAAATCACATTGTTACTGTCTGGTTGGCCAAAGGTCCCAGGAAAACAAAGCCACTCTCATCGGGCACAGTGTTCTAAGGGCATAAGGATTGTCTCTGATGAGCCAAGGCTAAACGATAGACACTTTTTTAGACTATGCTACATTATTTAGTGTGCAAGGGGGTAGTTAATAATTAATATTATGAACAGTAATAAGCCTTCACTCATAGATAGACACAGGCATTTTTCGTTCTATTAGGAAACAAACATAAGTTCACTTAACAAAAATTTGATTCACTTGTCAAATTCCAAGGATTATACAGGTGCTGTGGGTATAAGGATGAACAAAATAAAATTTATGTGCTGCCTCATGGAAATTGAATTTTAATTCTAATAGTAAATGAACAAATATGGTCAATAATCTTAAATAATCGTGTGCCTATTATTGAGACACAATTCTGGACCCTGGAGATATGGTAGCAACAAACTGACAAACACGTATAAAAGCTCCTGACTTGGCAGAGCTTATCTTCTTATGGAGAAGAAAAATAACATATAAGATAACATAATAAGGAACTGAAAATCAAATATGGCCTTGTAAAAGCAGGATTAATGAATATCAGCTTGATGAGAGTAGAATATTCCATTGCAGTCTATGGTCATACCACCCTGAACGCACCCGATCTCGTCTGAACTCCCTGCATTTTTAAGGTAACATCCCTCTTATAATTGTGTCCTGCCCCCAAGAGGTGTGTCACACACCATGACACCCCCCACACACACTCTTCACTTCAGATTCTTAAAGACAGTACCATGTGCAGTAGATGGGAGGCGGAGGCCGGACAGTATCCGACACTGAGTAAGCTGACCTTTCTCACCGAGGCTTCCACGATAACGGCAGCACAGATCAAATGCCTTGATGGGTTATCTTCCCAAATTGTCCGAGAATTACAAGACTGGTTTCATCCCAATGCATAGGAAAGAAGTAACTTATCACATAGAGAAATACTGTTAGAGCCAATTGGGGCTCTTCAAAGAATTAAGGTTGGAAAGGGCTTGAATAAGCACTCAATAAATATTCGCTGAATGAATCTTTTGCTCAAATCTGTTTTTCCAATTTTCCCTTCCTTACTATTATCTGTCTAGGGATACAAGCCAAAGAGACTCAGCAGTTGTCCTGAACAGACCTCCTGGCCTCAGACCCTGCAGCCTGTTCATCAGTACTTGTCAGACTAACGCCGTATCTGCCTTAGAACCTTGCAACCTACAAGCGCTGTTCACTGGTTCCAGTCTGGTGTCCATTCCAGCCTGTTGAATCACCTCTATAGCTATGTCATTTCCAAATGTAGATCAACTGGATTATTTTCCACCACAGGGGTTCAGATCTAGTCAATGGATCTTTGTTTTTCAGACTTAAAATGAAAATGCTATACTGTAGCCAGTAATTCTTGGTTGCACGATATCGGTAAATGCTTTCTTCTCTAGCTTCCTGTATTCTCGATCACACGCTGTAAATGAATTTTTAAGTGGCGCCTTTGGCCAGACGGTTTGCTCTTCTTGGAACACTATTTCCATCCACCCTCCATGTCCCTCCTGCCCCTTCTGTGTTTCATTCAGCCCAGACCCCTAATAGCGGAGGTTCTCAACCTGTAGGTTTCGACCCCTTTGGGGGTTGCACGACCCTTTCACAGGGGTTACCTAAGACCATCCTGCATATCAGATATTTGTATTACGATTCATAACAGTAGCAAAATTACAGTTATGAAGTAGCAACGAAAATAATTTTATGGTTGGGGGTCACCACAACATGAGGAAGTGTATTAAAGAGTCCTGTCACTCACCTCTTCCCCCGCCTTCTTTCCCTGCCCCTTCTCCACAATAAAAAAATAAATAAATTCAAAAAAATAAAAAAATAAAAAAATAAAGAGTCATGGCTTATACTAGCAGGGGTGGCGAACACGCGGCTAGAGCCGCATGCAGCTCCCGGCCAAAATGAATTTCGGCTCTTTGCCTCTTATCATTATTTTGTATACTGTGGCTCTTTGCCAAGTTTGGATTTTGTTATGCTGCTTCTGAGGAGG
>CAUYPK010132968.1:0-50307 GCA_963574355.1 Loris lydekkerianus
GCCATCAGGTCCTGGGCTTTTCTTTTTAGGGAGATTTTGTATAGTTGATGCTATTTCAGAACTTGATATAGGCCTGTTCAACATTTCCACTTCATTCAGGCTAAGTCTTGGTAGGTGGCATGCTTCCAGGTATTGGTCGATCCCAAAATAGTTTTTATATAAGATTTTTTTTCTTTTTTTTTTTTCAGACAGAGCCTCAAGCTGTCACCCTGGGTAGAGTGCCGTGGCCTCACAGCTCACAGCAGCCTCTAACTTCTGGGCTCACACAATTCTCCTGCCCCCGCCTCCCAAGTAGCTGGGACTACAGGTGCCCACCACAACACCTGGCTATTTTTTGATTGCAGCCATCATTGTTGTTTGGTGGGCCTGGGCTAGATTCAAACCCGCCAGCTCAGGTGTATGAGGCTGGTGCCTTAGCTGCTTGAGCCATAGGCGCTGAGCTGATTTATTTATTTATTTATTTATTTATTTATTTTGAGACAGAGTCTCATTTTGTCACTCTCAGTAGTGTGCCATAGTGTCATAGCTCACAGCAACTTCACACTCTAGGGCTTAAGCAATCCTCTTGCCTCAGCCTCCCAAGTAGCTGGGACTACAGGCACCCACCACAGCACTGAGCTATTTTTAGAGCCTGGGTCTTGCTCTTGCTCAGGCTGGTCTTGAACCTGTAAGCTCAGGCAATCACCTTGGCCTCCCAGAGGACTAGGATTATGGGTGTGAGCTACCACACCCAGCATGTAAGTTTCTTTTTTATACAAAATTATTCTCTTCTTTTTTTTCACTAAAAGAACATTTTTATACTTATGTCTTTTTACATATCTCTCTCTCCCCTACTTACTGATTCCTTTTATTTGAACTTCAAAGTTAGAAAAAAGGAAAAAAGGTTATATACAAAGTCTCAGTTAAGCTTTCCTAAGAGCCTGTAATGTTAAGGTGTTAAGTGTTCAACTTAGCCTTAAGATTCCATTCAGGGCGGCGCCTGTGGCTCAGTGAGTAGGGCGCCGGCCCCATATGCTGAGGGTGGTGGATTCAAACCCAGCCCCGGCCAAACTACAACAAAATAATAGCTGGGCGTTGTGGCAGGTGCCTGTAGTCCCAGCTACTCGGAAGGCTGAGGCAAGAGAATTGCTTAAGCCCAGGAGCTGGAGGTTGCTGTGAGCTGTGTGATGCCACGGCACTCTACCAAAGGGCCATAAAGTGAGACTCTGTCTCTATAAAAAAAATTTAAAAAATTAAAAAAAAAAGATTCCATTCAAACAGTGGGGTAGGGCAACTGGACTTGATTTCCCAGTGGCAGAGAGGCTATGAACTACACAGGGAGGTGTATTTTATCTTGTACTCCAGAGGTGGAGATAGGAAAGGAAAATAGAGGTCCTAAAATTCAGGGAGAACAAAAGAAGTAGTCCTGGTATTACTAAAATCAGTTTGCTTACCTGTAAATAGAGAGAGTATTACCTGAGGCTCAGCCATCCTAGTGTAAGGATGTTGAACTTGTTTTAAGACTAGGATCTCTGTCAGACTGAAGTAATCCTAGAAGGTCTTTGATGTGGAAGATGCTGGCTCAGGGGGGCTTTGCCAGTTCTGGGAGATAGCTCTGCTCCCTGGATCATTTCTTTCCAGAGACCCAGCTGGCTGTAGAGGCAGGATGCAGCTCCCAGAGCAAAGCATTCTTGACATCTTCTTGTCTGAGCCTCCAGGATACCTCTGTCTCTGAAAAATTTTTACCACAGTGTTAGTTGCCATTTGAAAAGCTTTTTTCTGCTCCCAGGGCCTGCTGCCAGCCTGTCTCCTCTCTCCCTTCTCTCTGTTTCCATCTGGTTACCAAAAACCATTGAAGGTGGGCGGCACCTGTGGCTCAAAGGGGTAGGGCGCCAGTCCCATATGCAGAAGGTGGTGGGTTCAAACCCAGCCCTGGCTAAAGACTGCAAAAAAAAAAAAAAAAAAAAAAAGAAAAAAAAAACATTAAAGGTTGGCCTGGCACCCGTAGCACAGCTTTTTTCTGCTCCCAGGGCCTGCTGCCAGCCTGTCTCCTCTCTCCCTTCTCTCTGTTTCCATCTGGTTATCAAAACCATTGAAGGTTGGCTCGGTGCCCGTAACACAGTGGTAACAGCGCCAGCCACACGCACCAAGGCTGGTGAGTTTGAACCCGGCCTGGGTCAGCTAAACAATGACAACTACAACAAAAAAATAGCCAGGCGTTGTGGCAGGTGCCTATAGTCCCAGCTACTAGGGAGGCTGAGGCAAGAGAATTGCCCAAGCCCAGGAGTTGGAAATTGCTGTGAGCTGCAACACCACGGCACTCTACCAAGGGCGACATAGTGAGATTCTGTCTCAAAAAAAAAAAAAAAAAAAGATGCTTTTCTTTTCTTGCATCTGTAGTATGTAAAGACATAAAAACTGTACACACGGACTTTTATCTCATTTTGCTGACCATTGACAAAACAATTTAAGTTGTAAAATAGTATAATTATGGCTGGGCATGGTGGCTCACGCCTATAGTCCCAGCGCTGTGGGAGGCTGAGGTGGGTGGATTGCCTGAGCTTGGAGGTTCGAGACCAGTTATGACCAGCAGTGAGCCAGAGTAAGACCCCATCTCTACTAACATCAAAAAACAGCCGGACGTTGTGGTGGGCATCTGTAATCCCAGCTACTGGGGAGGCAACGGGAAAGAGAATCGTCAAAGGAAGAACATTAAAAAAAAAAATAAGAAGAAGAAAATTAACAAACAAACAAAAATGTACTTCAAATGAAGAATGAACAAGCAAGCTGAAATTAAAAAAAAAAAAAAAATAGTATAATCATTTAAGGAAGCATTCAAGTGTCATATTTTCTCAAAGCCCAAAACATACATAAACTTTTTTTGGTTATTTGTTTGTTTTTTGAGACGGAGTCTTACCATGTTGCCCTTGGTAGAGTGCCGTGTTGTTGCAGCTCACAGCAACCTCCAACTCCTGGGCTTAAGCAATTCTGCTGCCTCAGCCTCTCAAGCAGCTGGAACCACAGGCACTCACCCCAATGCCAAGCTTTTTGATTGTAGTTGTCATTGCAGCCTGGCAGGCCCTGGGTGGTTTCAAACCCACCAGCTCCGATGTATGTGGCTGGTGCCCTAGCCACTGAGCCACAGGCACTGAGCCCATACATAGGCTTTTAAACAGTGTTACCATAGAAGGTTAATTTTCTTTTAGAGAGTAATATCCATAAGTGGCCCAATCAGATAGGATTCACCCCAACAGGCTTTCCTCTAGCAGAGACAAATACCAGGTGTATACACAAACAGAAATCTGGTCCCGTTTCTCTGATCTTTGACAAAAGAGCTCTAGTTGCTAAACAGTATACTAATCCATGGATCCATTTAATGGCCATTTCTCTTCACCTTTAAGATTGTACAAGGGCCAGGCCATGTTACAGTAAAACCTTATCTTTTTCTTAGTCATAGATGGGTACTCATAAGATGACCAATCAAATAGTACATGACCCAAAGTCCCCAGTAGGTGGGCTCCACAGAAAATATGCCTAGGTAACCAGATAGGACTCTAACCCTCCAGACACAACCAGACAGGACCCTCCCCTCCCAACCCACCCACAACCAGACAGGACTCTAACCCTCCATGCACAATCAGATGGGGACTCTAACCTCTGTGCACACCTGAATAAAAGTGAAAAAGATCAGCAGATCAGCCGGGGCAGTGGCTCACTCCTATAAATACTCTGGGAGGCTGAGGTAGGTGGATAGCTTGAGCTCACGGGTTTAACACCACCCTGAGCAAAAAGCGAGACCCAGTCTCTACTAAAAATAGAAAAATACTGAGGCAAGAGGATCGCTTGAACCTGAGAGTTGGATGTTGCTGTGAGCTATGATGCCACTGCACCTTACCCAGGGTGACAGCTTGAGACTCTGTCTCAAAAAAAAAGAAAAAAAAAAGAAACAGCTCTCTTTACCAGTGGAGGTGATGACAAGAGCTGGAAGATACCACACCAGCTGTTCCTGGGGGAAAAAAAGTATTCCAGCAGCACTGCAAGGAGCAGCAGGGAGGCATATACAGTCTCACCTGTCCAGGCAGATTGGCAGGGCCCTACAGAGGTCTACACACACTATGCTGTCCAGCTGATGATCTCTTTGTGGTCACCAAAATAGCTTGCAGTACCAAGGAGTCCATCTGTCTGTTATCTAAGCCAATCAACAGAGAAGCAAATGAAAGATTAACAGTTTTAATTCTATTTATAGAAAAGTCAGCGATTCTGGAGAACAGTGAGTATATCTCCTTAAAGAACTGTTCTCTCTTCTTTCCCTTTGTTATTTTTTGTTTTTGTAGTAAAAGTAAATATTAATAACATTATTACATGTCAAACAGATTTCTTCTCCTAGTTTACAAGTTACATGTTTTCCTATGGTAAAGTAGTTACATCTTCAAAGCATTTTTATTCTATTTTTTCTTTTTTTGTAGAGACAGAGTCTCACTTTATTGCCCTCAATAGAGTGCCGTGGCATCACACAGCTCACAATAACCTCCAGCTCTTGGACTCAGGTGATTCTCTTGCCTCAGTCTCCCAAGTAACTGAGACTACAGGTACCCGCCACAACACCCGGCTATTTTTGTTGTTGTTGCAGTTTGGCTGGGGCCGGGTTTGAACCCACCACCCTTGGTATATGGGGCCGGCACCCTACCCACTGAACCACAGGTGCCACCCAGAATTTTTATTCTAAACTAAATTCATCATCAACATGTCAGTGGGCACAAGGAGTGCACTGGATCCTTGGCAATTACCATGGAGTCCAGTTCTCTAACTTATCTATGAAAGAAGGCCTTGGAGTGAATAAACAATCTCCAGATGTTAGCATGTAGGTTCTTTTCACCTTGCCAGGGCCTGACCACCAGCATCCTGCAGGAAAAAGCTATTCAGATGAATAGTAGTTGGTAACATAAATACCAAGGGACCAAAGAAACCCATGAGGATATAACTGGCTCTATAACCCAAATTTAAAAATTCTCAGTGTCTTAGCTCCCTCCTATTCCAAAAGAGTTTTCAGTGTTCATATCAGAGCTAAAGCAGGTAGCTAAGTAGCCTGGATAGGACTAACAGAGTGATTATTACCTCAGGGTCAGTGGCCTAGCCACTGGAAGCAAAGAAGAGACAGAGAGGTCTCAGTAAGAATTGCTGAGCACGGGTGGCACCTGTGGCTCAGTGGGTAGGGTGCCAGCCCCATATACTGAGGGTGGCAAGTTCAAACCCAGCCCCGGCCAAACTGCAACAAAAAGTAGCCAGGCGTTGTGGCGGGTGCCTATAGTCCCAGCTACTCAGGAGGCTGAGGCAAGAGAACCGCTTGAGCCCAGGATTTGGAGGTTGCTGTGAGCTGTGATGCCACAGCACTCTACCAAGGGAGACATAGTGAAACTCTGTCTCTAAAAAAAACAAAAAATTGCTGAGCAGAACTTTGTAACTTTCTGTATGTACACCAATGCAATTCTTTTGCTTTTTTCCCAGGAACAGCAGAACCTCCTTGCAGCCCTGAGATAACTACAGCTCTTTACACTACCTGATTGTCCAGAGAAAGACAAGATAAGCTATATGCCGCCACAGATTGTGCTCAAGAGCCTCTGAAACTGCACACAAGGCTAAAAGAATGAATATTAACCCCTAGCTCAGAGGTTCTCAACCTTCCTAATGCTGTGGCCCTTAATACAGTTCCTGTGAGTAGTGACCCACAGGTTGAGAACTGCTGCCTAGCTCATTAAAATACTAAAAGTCCCACCCTTGGGTGGGATTCGTGCACCATTTTTTGTTCATGGGATGTATGTACTAGCATGATTCCTCACTGTGCTTGTGTCCCCTGCACTCCACCCCAAACATGTGAAGGAGCTAAGGAAATTTCACCCCAAAATATGATTCCTTGGTATAAAGAATATTTCCAGTGAAAAGGCCATTTTTTATTAGACAGCACTGGCCTCTCCTCTAAAAAACCTGAGTAACCTGATCTAGAATCAGAAACGGGGCTTCTGGACTACTTATCACATGGTAATAGACCTGGCCCCAAGGTCATTTGAAGCACAATACCCGTCTCTCAGGTTAATCTACTAATCAATCTATTTCCCTCCATCTACCCATCCCCCCTTAGCAACCACTTACTGTATGTATACTTTACAGTTCCTCTCCCCCCTCCCTTCTAAAAGGCATCTTTAAAAAGCCACTGACTATCACTGAAATTTTGGGAAATCATTCTTGTGGTTCCCCCCTTACACATGGTATCTGGAAATAAACATTTCTCTTATCAATCTACTATAACTGTAAGTTGATCTTTTCAGCTAACCTTGTAGGGAAAGGGGCAAGTTTCCCTAAGACCCCTTCTTCACATGTAATGATGTTCACTCCTCTCATATATTATTCATTTTCACCTCCATAAAAACCCCTTGACCCGGTTAATCAGGGAGGCACGTGTTAGGTAGTCTGTGCCTCCTCCCAGTTGATGCGTCTTCTGAAAACCTTTCCTGCTTGATAATCCTCGGTTTCTCAACAATTGGCTTTCTGTGTGGAGAGCAACATGAACACCCCGTGAGGGTTCGTTAATAAAGGGACCTTAGGGTTAAGGGCGCTTCACAAGCGGTGTCGGGAAGCTTGGTGAACCTGCGAGCACAAGACTCCAGACGAAAAACCAAGGAGGGAGCCAAAACCAGGTCAGCACCTGCCGCAGTACAAACCAGGAGGCGGCCGCGGGGTCGCCGAAGGCTCCGTTTGTTCCACTCCCGCGCGTCCTTGCTGTGCGATGCGGCCTCCCCGATCTCCTCCCCATGGCCAAAAACAAGAAGGCACCGCCGCAGCTCCTGCCCCCACAACCTAACCCCTCACGCAGCCGGCCATCCTCACCTCCGGGACTCGATGTGAGCCTCCTGGTTCATCTGGGCCGGCGGAGCTTCAGCCTTTCCCCATCCGCTGCCTCACAGTGTCTTTTCTCTAGGAAGGGTAGCCCACCCTCCATTTCGGCGGTGGAGGAGAAGGTTGCAGCGCGACCGCCAGGACTGGAGGCAGCCGCGACAAACGATGCACTTCGCCAGCGCCCCGGAAGCTGCCGGGAAGTGTAGTTCGACCACCGCACTGCGCCGGAAGAGTTCAGGCAGGGGCGTCCGAGGCCGTTTCTACCCAAGGCTGGCTTTCTCGCCATCTAATTTCTGTTTACCATCATGTTCCCTTCCTCCTTCCAGTCCTGGCTGTATGTTTTCTATTTATTTCCCCTGTCTGTCTCCCAGCCTGGAAACGTGGTTTACTTCAGACTGCTGAAATATAATTTTCTTTCTTTCTTTTTTTTTTTTTTTTTTGAGACAGAGCCTCAAGCTGTCACCCTGGGTAGAGTACCATGGCATCGCAGCTCATAGCAACTCCAACTCCTGGGCTCAAGCGATTCTCCTGCTTCCGCCTCCCAAGTAGCTGGGACTACAGGTGCCTGCCACAACACCTGGCTATTTTTTGTTTGTTTGTTTGTTTGTTTGCAGCCGTCATTGTTGTTTGGCGGGCTGGGCTGGATTCGAACCCGCCAGCTCAGGTGTATGTGGCTGGTGGCTTAGCTGCTTGAGCCACAGGCGCCGAGCCTGAAATTTAATTTTCCAAAATGTTAAAATACCTGTCTATCAATGAGCATGTGTCAAAGGTTTATTTACCTCACTGAGGCAATCAGCAAGGTGACAAAGGTGTTTCCAGGAAGATGGTAAATAATAAACACTGAAATAACGCAAAGCTGGATACAAAAGTGTTTAGTGGCCTACAGGGAGCTACACTGGGCAGAAAACATTTGCAGCCTATCAACCTTTACAGCATAGCATCTAATTGAACAGCATCTAGACTTCAAGAGTAAAGTCAAAAGAATTGCTTCGCTTAGGAAGTCAGATGACGCGAAGCGGTACTGATAGACAATGCTAGGGAATTGAGAGAGGGCTCTCAGTCATCTTTAGTCTTATTGTCAAGTTCTGGATAACTATTCCTATCAAGCCTGCCTCCAATTCTTCTCTCTTGCTATCATCTTTCTGAGTCTTTGAAAACTGTCAACCCATCTAACTGTATCTCTAATTTCCGTCCCTTTCTCCTGTCTTGCCTTGTACTCCTCGCTGTCCCTCCAGTCTATATCTGCATTTCTTGTCTCTGTGGATTCACTCATTTCCCTCTTTGTCTTTTATCTTCGTCCCTTCCCGATCTCTCTACCTTTTTCTGTTATGACACACTTGGCTCCGTGGCCCTGATTCTGGCTTTTTTATTTTTGAGACAGAGCCTCAAGCTGTCGCCCTGGGAAGACTGCCGTGGCATCACAATTCACAGCAACCTCCAGCTCCTGAGCTAAAACAATTCTCTTGCCTCGGCCTCTCCAAGTAGCTGGAACTACAGGCGCCCGCCACAACGCCCGGCTATTTTTTGGTTGTAGTTGTCGTTGATTGGCAGGCCAAGCTGGATTCAAACCCGCCAGCTCTGGTGTATGTGGCTGGCGCCTTAGCCGCTTGAGCTACAGGCACCGAGCCGATTCTGGCTCTTTTTAATAAGACTTGAAATTCTCTTTGACTTGAACCGGTGGCTCTGTTTGTTTACTTACTTTCACCGTCTCTCTTCATGCTGAGACTCAGCACTCCAGTTTGGCCGTCTCTCCCTTCTGTCTCCTGTCTCCCTCCTGTCTCTGCACCTGTCTCAGTTGAGGAGCATCTCTCTGCCTCAGCACCCTACCCACTCCCTCACTCCTCCCTCTTCACCCATTGCATTTGGAATGCCTGCCCGGTCCTCGGGTTGGCCTGGCGACAACCGGGTCCGGGACCTCAAGGAGACACTCACAGCCACCCACCGCGGACCGTCGCAAGATCGCAAGAATGTAATAGCGCTGCGCGTGCGGGTAGGGTAGGTTTCCCCGCCCGACTACATCTCCCAGAAAGCACTGGGCCTAGTCTCTCTCCATTTTGTGGTCCGGGACCTAAAGCAGGAGGCCTCTTCCCGGCAACGGGATGCCACAGAGGTGCGGGGGTGGGGAAAGAAGCTGACTACATCCTCTTGAGGGCCGTGATAGGTGCATAACCCTGCTAATCCCGGGAAGGCCCGTAGAGAATTTAGGAAAACTGGGAGTAGGGGGACATGCGCGGTCTGCAAGTCAGTACTGCAGTCTGTTGCCCTGGAGAAGCTTGCGCAAGTCGACCAGGGCTGGACGCCTGAGTTCGAGGACGGGAGTATAAAAAGACGCAGCAGGGAGTGGGACCTGATCATTGCGATCACCACTACCCACAAGGGACCGGAGGAGGTGGGGTAAAACGAAAACAAGGGTGGGGGAAGGGCGGGGAGGTGCTCAAGCTGGTACGCGGAGCATCCTGGGAGACGGAGTCCATGGGGGGGGGTTGGAAATCTGTGAGTGCGCATGCTCAAAAGCGAGGAGCAGGCTGTTGAGCGCATTAGGTGAGGTCTAGGGGGTAGTCTTCTCAACCAGGGAGGCTCGGGCGGGGAATGAGGTGGTGAGTGTGGAGACCGGGAGCGCCTGGCGGGAATACTGGCAATCCCTGTAGGCTGTCCCTGCCCCGTCAGGCGAGGCTTATCAATCACTGTTGCCCTGGCAACAGACTTTGGAGCACCGCCCCCGGTTGCTATGGCGGCACTGAGACTTGCCTGGAAAACCTAGAACGGAATTTGCCCGTCTAGACTTCTGGGAAGTGTATTTCGGGAACCTGCACAGGAATCCCCGGATTGGCGTTGGCCCAAGTTTCTCCCAGGGTTTTTAGGTTGACATGGAACCTTGAAGATTAGAGGTTTGAGCCCCAGGTTCAGGCGGCCTTCGAATTCGGTTCTACCCACTGGGGGATGACTCTATGGCGCCATCCTCTTACTAAAGTCTGATTACTTCACAAACCCCAACTGCAGAAGGAGCAGCGTGAGCAGGGAGGTCAGCCCCAGTGGGGAGATGGGGAAACAGGTTCACTGAAGCACAGCGATCAGAAAATGGGCAGAAGCAGGAACTCGCGCCTTTCTTGCAGGCTCCTGTTCAATCGGGAGACAGGGTGGAGTGGGTTTTGCAGGCTCGCCAGAAGTTCCCTGTC
Organism: Loris lydekkerianus; assembly: GCA_963574355.1. Lineage (NCBI taxonomy): Eukaryota > Metazoa > Chordata > Mammalia > Primates > Lorisidae > Loris > Loris lydekkerianus. The sequence goes on from CAUYPK010132968.1 coordinate 10,047, forward strand.
ATTTCTCAGCCCCACCTAAATCACGGAGCTGAGAAGTTAAGCTTTTGCGTGGTATGGTAAGTTGAGCTCAGAGGATGGGACTGAGTGGAAGAAAGTACTGCCTAGGAACTGGACCAACAAGTGGCTTTGCACAGGTTAGGATGGGGACCAGGTGGGTGGAATGAGGCTGCCCTCTGGAACCAGGATGGGAGGAGTATGATGATAGGGCCCAAGTGAGGAGCCATATGTGAGCCACTGGGTGGGCAAATGGATTGTGGAGGAAGGTAGCATTAGGAGGTTGCAGTGGGGTGGGGCAGTGGTGCTGATGCCCAGGGCGTAGTTGGTGTACATGCCATCTGTCTGGTAAAGGGAAAACTGCAGAGCAGCAATGTGGTTGCTTGTAGAAGACGGGCAGGATTTAGAAAAGAGAGGAGTTATCTTCTAGGCTTAAGAAAAAGCCTGTGTTGGCTTGGCGCCAGCCACATACACCAAGGGTGGCAGGTTTGAACCTGACCCAAACCAGCTAAACAATAACAACCGCAATCAAAAAATAGCCGGTCATTGTGGCAGGCACCTGTAGTCCCAGCTACTTGGGAGGCTGAGGCAAGAGAATTGCATAAGCCCAAGAGTTGGAGGTTGCTGTGAGCTGTGATGCTCTACGGTACTCTACCAAAGGCGAAATAGTGAGACTGTCTCAAAAAAAAAAAGAAAGAAACAGCCTGTGTTAGGCCAGGCGCAGTGGCTCATACTTGTAATCCTAGCACTTTGGGAGGCTGAGGTGGGAGGATTACTTGAGGCCGGGAGTTCAATACCAACTTAAGCGAGAGTGAGATTTCATCTTTACAAAAAATAGAAAAATTAGCTGGGCATTATGGCGGGTGCCTGTAGTCCTAGCTACTCAGGAGGCTGAGGCAGGAGGCTTACTTGAGCCCAGAATTTGAGGTTGCTGTGGGCTATGATGATGCCACCACACTCTAACCAAGATGACAGATGAGACTCTGCCTTAGGAAAAGAACAAAACAGCCTGTGTTTGGAGCAAGGGGGCTATTGGACACTCCATACAAGCCCAGCTACAGAGGAGGCCAGGAATATGGGTTATTCAATGAGGACTTCTAACCCCATGGGTCCCTGGGGTATGACCTCTTGGTGCCTCAGTTTCCTTGTCTGCTTTATACATGAGGTAGGTCTGAAGTTTGGTCAACATAGCATAGAGTAGGTACTCAATAAGCATTCATTGTCACTGTCTACTCTTATTGCAGAAGCTTTATCCTGTTCCTTTCTGAGGGGCAGACGGTGGCCTCAGGTCAGTACCTGACCTGGTACTCCCAATGAGACCTACTGTGCTGGGCTCCCCAGGCACTGTACCCCCAGAAGATGAGGGCCCTGTCATGGTGAAGCTGGAGGACTTTCAGGAAGAAGATGAAGCCACACCATGGGACCCAGGCCCTGAGGCTGCACGCCTATGCTTCCGGTGCTTTCACTATGAGGAAGCAATAGGGCCCCAAGAGACATTGGCCCAGCTCCGAGAGCTATGTCGCCAATGGCTTCAGCCAGAAGTGCACTCCAAGGAGCAGATGCTGGAGCTCCTGGTGCTGGAGCAGTTCCTGGGGGTACTGCCCCCTGAGATCCAGGCCCGTGTGCAGAGACAGCAGCCAGGCAGCCCCAAGGAGGCTGCTGCCCTGGCAGGCAGGCTGCTCCAGGAGGTTGGTAGGCCTCGGAAATGGGTGAGTCAGTGGCCCTGAGTAGGGGGGTCAGGGCTGGCATATTGTCCAGCCCTGCCTCATCCTGATGGTCCCATGCTTGGTCAAAACCTATCTAACCTCATGGTACACCTGCCACAGAGCAACAGTATTCAAGAGCTGCAAGGTAAGGTAAGACAGGGAGATTAATGGGCAACCCTGCTGGGTGTCAGCAGCAGAAGAAGGACCGCAGGTAGTGCTTTTGCTCCTTACTCGGGGCCCAGAGATATTAGGACCTTGGAAAATCTAGTCAGCAGGCTCTGCCTCTGTATCTCAGTGATTAGGGCACCAGCCATATACAATGGGGCTGGCAGCTTCGAACCCGGCCCAGGCCTGCTAAACAACGACAACTACAACAAAAAAATAGCCAGGCATTCTGGTGGGCACCTATAGTCCGGGCTACTTGGGAGGCTGAGGCAAGAGAATCGCTTAAGCCAGTGGTTTTCAACCTTCCTAATGCCGGGATGTAGTTTCATTGTTGCAAAGGGGTCGCAATCCACAGGTTGAGAACCGCTGGCTTAAGCCCAAGAGTTTGAGTTTGCTGGGAGGCACTCTACAGAGGGTGACATAGTGAGACTCTGTCTCAAAAAAAAAACATAGTCAGCAGTTGCTTACCAGGCAGACCCCTGAGGTCCTGCAGTGGGATGGATCCATGTGAACCCCAGGTTGTGCCTAGTTCCCTCTCTGTTTGGGCCTCTAATGGTGGGGGCACCTCCCTAGGTGACAGTCCAGGTGCAAGGCCAAGAGGTCCTATCAGAGAAGATGGAGCCCTTCACCTTCCAGCCCATACCTCAAACTGAGTCTCAAACGCCAGAGCCTGGGCTGACGCCCCCTGGGCCCATGCAAGAATCACCACCACTGAGCCTTCAGGTGAAAAAGGAGCCAGAGGTTACAGAGGACACAGGTGAGGACAGGTAGGGTAGGCAGAGGCCTGGTTGGGTAGACTAGGGGGCCTGGTCTTAGTTGTCTGAAGTCTGCTGGGGAAGGACCTGACAGTATTGGGGGTATGCCCACTCATTCACTTGTCAGGCACAGTACCTAAATCCACTGCCTACACTCTTGCATTCCTCTGTAGGCCCTTAAACAGTCCCCCATGACCTCTACTGGCCATCCTGTCCCAGGATTCATGGAGGACCATAGGCAGAGACCTGAGCCCACCTCATACCACTACAGCTCAGCCCCTAGCCTTCCAGGGTGCTGCTTCACCGATTCCCAAGCTGGTCCCTCAGCTGCCCTATGCTGCCCTCCCCAGCCCTAAGCCTACACCCAGGACTCCCCCATACTTGGACACTAGCATCTGGCACACAACTGAGAAGAGCAACAGAGTGGAAAGTCCCTCAGGCTACCTAACCCAGCACTTCTTCTCTAGAGTTCCTGGAGTTTGGGCCTCTAGCTGCCAGCCAGGAGGCTGCACCCATCCTCCTTCCTGAGGAGGCCCAGGTGAGCCCTGCACAGCCTGTGCCTGCCTCCCTGCCCCAGGTGCTTCAATGAGTGGGGGTCAGGTAGGACTCTCCTTGAGCCTAGCCAAGCACAGATGAGCAGTGACCACTGTGGTTTCAGGGCTGTGGTACAATGCTGGACCAGGCCTTTCCCCACAACAAGATTGAGCCTGAATGGCCCTTATGGAGGCAGCACCCTGGGACCCTGTGGCATGAGGAAACTGGGAGCATCTCCCCAGGTAAGTGAGATGGAGCATTCTGGGGCCGGGCCCTATGCATGGGCAGCACCACCTTTGCTAAGCCTAGTTCTGGCCCTACCCAGGCAGCCCTCTTCCTCCAGCATCTCTAAGCTTCCCCCTTCCCTAGACCAACCCCTATAGTGTTCAGCCTGCTTTAGCATCTTCTGCTTTCCAAAGCCAAGCCACTACTTACCCCAAAGCCCCTCTAGCTTTTTCTCCCCACCAAAGTAAAATCTCCTGCGAATGGGGCCTATGTTCCCCACACCCATATTCTCTACCAGTCTTGGCATCTTGGATAGTCCCCAGACTGGGCTTGTATCCTGCTAGCCAGACATTGGTGCAGGGAGGTTCAAGACCAGATAAGGACAAGAAGTTAGTAGACAGGGTGGGTGAGCAGGTGAGACCTCTATATAAGATAGAGATCAGGCAAGGACAGACCAGGATCCTGCCCAATCACCCAGACATCACAGGCAAAGGCCCCTTGACATCCACCTCTCAGCCACTGTCCTGGTTTGTCATCACCCAAGCTCCCCACCATACCTCATCTTTTGTTCCTCCTCGTTCGCCCAAAAGTGGGATTACTAGGTCAAAGTGCAGGATACTTGCTGTTTTGGTGGATTTTGGTGGATTCTGCAATGACGGTATAGAAAATGGCAGGTGCATTCAGCTATAATGCACATGCATTTTTCTTACTAGGAGATAGAATATTTTTTTCTTTTTTTTTTTTTTTGAGACAGAGTCTCATTTGATCACCCTTGGTAGAAAGCTGTGGCATCTTAGCTCACACCAACCTCAAACTCTTTGGGTTCAAGTGATTCTTTTGCCTTGCCTCCCAAGTAGCTGGGACTACAGGTGCTCTTGCTCAGGTTGGTCTCGAGCTCAGGCAATCTACCCACATCAGCCTCTCAAGTACTGGCATTACAGGCGCAAACCACTGTCCCCAGCGAGATAGCATATTTTTATGGGATTTAAACATTACTTAACATTTCCTTTACTGTTCATATCCTTTGCCCATGTGCCTATCAGGTTATTGGTCTTTCTTTTTAATTTATTTTTATTTTATTATTATACAATAATATGTCTTTATTTTTTTTTATTAAATCATAGCTGTGTACATTAATGCGATCATGGGGCACCATACACTGGTTTTATAGACCGTTTGACACATTTTCATCACACTGGTTAACATAGCCTTCCTGGCATTTTCTTAGTTATTATATTAAGACATTTACATTCTACATTTACTAAGTTTCACATATACCCTTGTAAGATGCACCGCAGGTGTAATCCCACCAATCACCCTCCCACAATAATATTTTTTATTTTATTATTATACAATAATATTTTATTATTTTACTATTATTTTATTATTAAAATAATATTTCATTATTATACAATATTTTATTGTATAATAAATTAAATATTTATATTATTTATAAATATATCTTTATAATATAAAAAATAATACTGTATAATAAAATAAAATTATATTTTATTGTATAATAAAATAAAAATAAATTGAAATATTATAATATAAAATATATAATAAAATTATTATGAGATTTATGAGACAGAGACTCTGTTTTTGAGACAGAGTCTCATTATGTTGCCCTCAGTAGAGTGCCATGGGGTAACAGCTCACAGCAACCTCAAACTCTTCTGGGTTTAAGTGATTCTCCTGCCTCAGTAGCTGGGACTACAGGTGCCTTCCATAATGCCCAGTTATTTATTTATTTTGGCTGTAGTTGTCATTGCTGTTTGGCAGGCCTGCGCTGGGTTCAAACCCACCACCTCCAGTGTATGTGGGCACCGAGCCCATTTATCGAAGCTCTTTACTTAGAAGGTTAATTAACCCTTTGCCTCTGAAAAGTCTTTTGGTTTGTCATTTGTATTTTGTTTGTTTTTGTTTTTTTTTTTTTAGAGACAAAGTCTTATTTTGTCGCCCTCGGAAGGGTGCTGTTGCGTCACAGCTCACAGCAACCGCCAGCTCTTGGGCTTAGGTGATTCTCTTGCCTCAGCCTCCCGAGTAGCTGGGACTACAGGCCGCTGCCACAATACCTGGCTATTATTTTTGTTGTTGCAGTTTGGCTGCGGCGGGCCAGGGCCGGGTTTGAACCTACCACCCTTGGTATATGGCCCTACTCACTAAGCCACAGGCACCTCTACTGTCATTTGTCTTTTGACTGTGAGGTGGTTTTTGTTGATTTCCTTTGATTCATGCTAATATGTTTGGCTTTTCTTTGGCAGCTTATAGATTTTCTGTCACCCATTAAACCCTTCACTACTCTCTGTCTTCTTGATTTAACCTCCTACAAGTTTCCTCTTTCACCAGGCCCTGCTTCTCAGTTGCAGTTCCTGACTCCTCCATCACCCAGCCTCTAACGCTGTAGCGCTCATGGTGTGGCTAAGACCTACTTCTCTCCTCTGTAGATACTCACCCTTGTTGATAATATGCAGACTCATGGCTCCATTTGCCATGTTATATGCCCTCAAGCCCTTGCTTACAGTTCTCAGCAGCCTCAATGAAATATGTTTTCCTCAAATGTCCTACAGGGTCTCATCCAAGACACATCCCAACTCCAGACCAAAGTCTAAGGGCTTGCATTCCCTCCCCATTCCTTTCTGTTGGCTCCACCTCCAGCCTCCCTTAAGCCCCACCCACTTCTCTGCATTTGCAGAGATCATCTTTGCCCATCTAGACAGTGCAACGACTATCTGCCACCAATATTGCCACCTACAGCTCTTCCAGAAAGGGGCGATTTTTTTTCTCACTTATGTAAGATCCAGAGCACTGTTTCTTTTTTTTTTTTTAATGTCCCCTAAGATTCACATGTTGCAGAAAGGCTTTTTCTCACACTGCCCAGTCTTCCTCCTTATGCGAGCCTCTATCTCATTGTTAACTCCTCAGGGAAGGCTGCACAGATAGAATCCCTGTCCTTGCTCTTATCACCTCTGTCTGCCTCCATTGGTCAATTTCACTGTCCCCAGGGCTGAAGTGGCCCGGGTACAGTGGGTATTCTGTCATAAATGAGTGGGTCCCCTTGTGCATGCAGGGTTTGCACTCCAGATGAACAGCATCTCCACAGCCCCAGGTACTGTAAGCCCCCCACTGCACGTCTCCTGGGACTTTGGCATGGCTGGTCTCTCAGGTCGGATACAGTCACCCTCTCACGAAGGTGGCTTCCCGCATGCGCTTCTGCTCCCCAGTGACCTGAGCACTGAGCAGGACCCCATGGATAAGGGTTCCCCCCGAAATGTGGGGCCTACACTGGTCACTGCCCGCTGGCAAACCCCCAGGGGCCGCGGCCGTCCCAGCACCGGGACACGGACAGTTCAGGGCGGCCATTGTGACGTGTGTGGCAAGGTGTTCAGTCAACGCAGCAATCTGCTGCGGCACCAGAAGATCCACAGGGGTGAGCGACCATTCATGTGCGGCGATTGCGGCCGCAGCTTCAGCCGCAGCTCACACCTGCTCCGCCACCAGCTCACACACACCGAAGAGCGGCCTTTTGTGTGTGGCGACTGTGGCCAGGGCTTCGTGCGCAGCGTGCGCCTGGAGGAGCACAGGCGCGTGCACACTGGTGAACAGCCCTTTAGCTGCTCAGAGTGCGGCCAGAGCTTCCGGCAGCGCGCCAACCTGCTGCAGCACCAGCGCATCCACGGCGACCCCCCAGGCCCCGGCTCTGTGCTTCCCACCCTTCCTGGCACACCTGAGCCTCCAGGCCCCTTTCCCTGCAGTGAATGCTGCGAAAGCTTCCCACGGCGTGCTGTGCTGCTAGAACACCAGGCGGTGCACACAGGTATCAAGTCCTTCAGCTGTGTGGAGTGCGGAGAGCGTTTTGGCCGCCGTTCAGTGCTACTGCAGCACCGGCGCGTGCACAGCGGCGAGCGGCCCTTTGCCTGTGCCGAATGCGGCCAGAGCTTTCGGCAGCGCTCAAACCTCACGCAGCACCGGCGCATCCACACCGGCGAGCTGCCCTTCACCTGTGCAGAGTGCGGCAAGACCTTCCGCCAGCGGCCCACACTCACGCAGCACCTGCGCGTGCACACAGGTGAGAAGCCCTTTGCGTGCCCCGAATGCGGCCAGCGCTTCAGCCAGCGCCTCAAGCTCACACGCCATCAAAGGACACACACCGGCGAGAAGCCCTACCGTTGCAGCGAGTGTGGCCTGGGCTTCACACAGGTCTCGCGGCTCACGGAGCACCAGCGCATCCATACTGGAGAACGGCCCTTCACCTGCCCTGAGTGCGGCCAGAGATTCCGGCAGCATGCCAACCTCACGCAGCACCGGCGCATACACACGGGGGAGCGTCCCTATACATGCCCCGAGTGTGGCAAGGCCTTCCGCCAGCGACCCACACTCACACAGCACCTGCGCACACACCGGAGAGAGAAGCCCTTTGCCTGCCAAAATTGTGGCCGCCGCTTCCACCAGAGCACCAAGCTCATCCAGCACCAGCGCGTGCACGGTGCTGAGTAGCTCCAGCCTGGACACACTGTGTCCACCTTGATCAGAACACTTGGCAGGTTTGTTGGGAGGCCAGCGACCGCATAGGTGCAACAGGCTCACCTGGGGCTTGGCCCTCAGTAGATGCTCAATAAACAGTAGATGAAAAACTGAGTCTCCACCCTCTTGATTGATGCCTCCCCATTTTCACAGTTCCTGTCCACCCACTGTGCTGTCCTGGAGTGTTCCCTCTGCACCAACATGCTTCCTGTGAGGACTATATCCTTCCCCTGCAACACCCCCTCACCCCCACAGTGGTGGCTCCTAGCAGCACCTGCTCCTATGTGGGGGATGGCCTTTATACTATGTCTCTGACTTACACTGAAGTAATGAATCACCCAGCAGCAGGTCGGTAGAGCAGCCCTGAGCAGCCTAGCCTCAGCTCTCCCTAAGCAATATGCCACCTCAGTTTCTCAAACCCAGAGAGAAGGAAATGTTCTCTGCTAACATCTGCCAGGAGACCACATGTGTATTGCATGGTGCCATGCAATCAGGATCCAGTCAAGAGACAGAGCCACAGCAGGTGTTTTAACAGAACTGGTAACTAGGGTGTTAGGTACTTGATGGGTGACTGAAAAGGGTAAGTCAAGCTGTCATGGGAGGTGGAAAAAGTGGGAAAGGGAAGCATAGCAATTTAGATTCCAGTGAGTTTCCCATGGAGCTAAAACTCAGGCCCTTGAAGTGAGAGCACTTCCAGGCTGATACTGGGGTCTCTTACCCAGTGGTGAATCCCTATGGGCTTGGGAGCCAGAACTCTGAAGAGGGGATACTGTGTAGCAGTTGTGGGGTTGCTGGGCTGAAAGGAGGGTACCCCATGGGCCTAGAATTGAGACTCCTGAGGAAGGTGCACTGGTGTGTCTCTGAGGGGCTCAATGGGCCTGGTTCTGGGAGTTTATGCTGCTCCTAGAAGAGCCTGTTGCTACCAGATGAAGACTACTGCTGCCTTAGTCTTTCCCCACCTGCCACCTTACTTCCACTGTCACTAACAGAGCTGGAGGTAAAGAATATATTTGTAAAGTCTCTGCCCTACACATTGATGCTTAGGTGGACAAGTCTGGAACCCAGCCCTTGTCAGGTGACATTCCATGAGATCCTCCCTTGACACTGAGGTCACTACCCAGGGCCTCTGAGGGGTTGAGAAAACACTCAGTCCCCAGAGGGATTACCAAGTCATCCACCTTGCTCCAAGCCAGCACTGGCATTTCCACCCCCAGCTCAGCTGTCCAATTATCCTGCCAGCACCCTTCCCCTCCCTGCAGTAGTCATCATAAGTGATTAAGGATTTCCCTCTATTAACAGCTGCTGGGGAGTTGGTATTTGGGACTCTCAGCACTTCTGACAGCTGGGAGCCCAGGATCTCACCTGGATCATCCAGCTCCCAGGTTTGTGAGTGGCACTGTGCCGGGCCTGTGATGCCTGTGATCTGAACACCCCCTCCTGTCACGTCAGTTCCCAGGGCCATGGGCCAACTCAATTCCCAGGAGAGGACCTGGACTAGCCTGATTTCTTCCCAGCTATCCCAAGATTATTGGATACGCCAGAAGTTAACAAATTAGCAGTTCTCACTTGCAGGTGTCTTCGCAAAGTTCCTTTACACTTAGCAAACCACTTCCTAGGTTCAAAAACTGGAAAGTTTTACCCAGAAACTCAGACTTTCTAGGACTTTTCCTGTTACCACCTATTTACAACCAACAGGTGCTGATGGTGTAGAAACTTGAAAATGGGACCCTAGTCAATCTGGGATGGTCCTGGGCACAGTGCCATGGAGGCCCCCCACACACTAAGTGATCTTCATAAGGAAAGCATCTAGCAGCCAGTCCCAGGAAGCACACCTTACGTAAAAAGAGAAAGATTCTGTCAGCACAGGTTCAGCATCTTACAGACATCAAGGCAGCATCTCCAGGACCCTGTGCCATTGCTTTTTCTGCCCTAGCCATCTTCTGTTTCCATCCCACTGATCAAGCCCTTGACATAGTCCCTCACTCCTGCCAGTGGGTTCCTTGAGTGTAAGTGCAAGCAACTCAGGGTGAAAGGCAGTCCCAATGAAGGGGTCCACATGCAGCTGGGTCCAGCTTGAGTCCAGCTGGACTTGGACTCAGCCAAGGCTAGCCTTGGCCTGGACATTTACAGAAACAGGGACTTGAGGTCTGTGTATCCAAGCTCCTTCCAGGGGGTATAACTGGACTTTCCCCTGCTATGTCAAGTCACCCTGACCATCATAACTGGAGCCTTGGCCTCAGGAAAAACAGACTAACCAGCTTGGACTAGAGGCTACTTCTAGGACTAGAGAATCAGAAGAGTGGTAACTGGGCCCCTCAGTATGCAAGTGCAGGATTGAGGGCCTGGACATAATGACCCCTTGGCTTCACATAGCCACAGCCATAAGAATAATCTAGGAAAGAAACCCACAAAGCCCTGGTCAGTTGGAGCAGGTATAACAATATGCCCAGCCAGCCTGTCTCTGAAGCCATATTGTTCACTCTCAAGCTAAATATCCCTCCCCACAATGCTACATCCATCCAATTACTCTCACCTCAACCCCAGCCTCCTTGATTCTGACTACTTGCTTTAGCACTGCTCTAATTCCAGCCTCCAATCTGTGGCCTGTTGGGCCATGGCACCTCCCCCTCAGCCTCCAGCCCCTCCTAATACCTAACACAGATCCTGTCTTCCCAGCTCCCAGAACCTTCACTAACAGGTCAGGTGGCGGCGAAGGGCCCAAGAACACACCTGCCTGACCACCATGGCACCTAACGGACCATGAAGACTGCCCCTGGCTTCCCTCAGAGTCTTTGCACATGGCAAGTCTTATATTCCTCTTCAGAGGCAGCAGGCCCTCTCACCTCCCATGCCACTCAACTCCTATGTTTTCCTGCCACTTGGGCAGCTGTGGTGGTGCCCAGGAAGATACAGCTACATATACCACATCCAGTGCACCATCCAGCTTCAATTTGCCCATCCCTTCCTCCCTTATCTGGATCCCGCCAGTTCCCTCTCCCATGCTGTTGCATGGCTGATGGTCTTCCCCAGTGGAAGAACAGAGAACACACAAGTCCAATTTTAACTAGTCCAGGATCACATCTCTGGGAGACCAATGCCCCATTCCTAGATGGGCCCTCAGTAAATGGACTTCAGCAATTGACCTGAGGATAGACATATGGACCAGGCTAGCCAAAAGGAACCACTGTGAGACTAGATGGAAACAGCAGGAGGATCATCAACTGCCACATAGGTGACCTGTATGAAAATAAATCAGCACGGAGCAGGGTGGCCGAAAAAAAAGAACAGAGAAAGAGGGAGACTCAGTATGGAGGGGCCCTCTGAGCCTCGGAACTAGCCATGTGTGAAGCCTGAAGAAGGTGGGACCACTGAAATCTTGTTGGCCCCAAATCCAAGCTATTTGAGGCTTCTGACTCCCCTTCCTCATCCCAGACGTATCTGATACTCAGCTCTCTCAGGGGTAAAGGCAAGAGAAGATGCTGGGGATGTGAAGCTGGGACAGCCAGAGGGTTGAAGCAGGAGGAGGCTCTTTGAAGAACAGGAGAGGAAGCTTAGGACAGCTCTGGGATAGACCACTGAACACAGAAGGACAGAAAGGAGGAGCAACAGAGACAAGGCAGGCATCTGAGACTGGGGAGGGGATGGACGCCAGACCAACGTCTCAACAGGCAGAGGCGACTCCTCCGCTAGAGTGAAAATGGGGATGGGGGGGTGAGGCGGGTCCGAAGAGGCGCGGGGATGGAGCCGACTCCGCCGAGGCGAGAGGATCTTGAGTAGGCGCTGGAGATGAGAGAGCTTCAACAACTACTTAGCAGAGGTGACCGAATGGGGTCAGGTGGCGGCGAAGGGCCCAAGAACACACCTGCCTGACCCACCATGGCACCTAACGGACTATGAAGACTATGTCTCCCACAATGCTCTGAGCTGTGACGACGCGCTACCATAAGGAAGGAAGGACTTGCCCGCGGAGACGCATTGGGAAGCTTCAGGGCTGAGCTCAGTCCCTGCTACCCCGAAGCTCACCAGCCGGACGGTTACCGTGGTGACGGGTGGAAGACTCTGGCCGCCCGGCGTCGCTTCCTCCCGCCCTTGGAGACACGCTGAGCTGTGATTGGATGGAAGGCTGACCCGCCAACATCCCCAGATTCTGACAGGCGCGGAAATGCAGAGCTGCAGTGCGTCTCCAGGGGAACTCTGCCAGCGCCAAGAGACGGCCCGCTAAACCTCTTCCTCCTGTTCCCCAAGTGTCCACCTCCGACAGGTTTTCCCCTACACCCCTGTTAAACACAGTGCTTATCACTCTGGCACAGTATACATTTTGGTTACTTCAATTAGAGTCTCCAAGCCGGGGAGCGGTGGCTCACGCCTGTAATCCCAGCACCCTAGGAAGACTGCTTGAATTCAGGAGTTGGAGATCAGCTTGAGCAAGAGGCCTCATAGTTGCTAAAAATATAAAAAAATTAGTCAGGAGTTCGGGCGGTAGTCCTAGCTACTCGAGAGGCTGAGGCAGAAGGATCGCTTGAACCCAGGAGTGTGAGGTTGCTGTGAGCTAGGATGAAGCCACCGCACTTTAGCCTGGGTAACAGTGAGACTGTCTCAGAAAAGAAAAAAGCCAGACGCTGTGACTCAAACCTGTAACACTAGCACTCTGAGAGGCCGAGACAGGCGGAATGCTTAACCTCAAGAGTTCCAGACCAGGCTGAGCAAAGGCGAGAGAATCCGTCTAAAAATAAAAAATAAAAATAAATAAATAAATAAATAAAAACATAATCTTTCCAGCCTGAGCAGTAGCAAGACCCACGTCTCTACTAAAACTAGAAAAAATTAGCTGGGTGTTGTGGTGGGCACATGTAATCCCAGCTACTCAGGAGGCTGAAGCAGGAGGATTGCTTAAGCCCAAGTTTGAGGTTGCTGTGAGCTATGATGACGCCATGGCACTCAACCCAGAGTGACAGAGTGAGACTCTGTCTCAAAAAAAGAAAACAAAAATCAGAATCTCCATGAACGGAGATCTTAGGGACACTGAAAGTGCTCCGCCTAGAACCCGCTGGGCAACACCGCTGGCCTCGCCCAGGTTCTGGCCTGAGAAGGTCTCCCTACGGGGTTAAGGACCTTACCTGGCCCACTCCCGTCGGGTACTAGTGCAACATAGAATAGACCCATCCCAAGCAAAGCGGCCCGTGCTTGCCCTACTCAAAGATGGCGGCCAACGCCATTTCCTGCCCGGCCAGGGGAGTGCCCTCGGAAGTGACCGCAGGACCGCCGAACGGAAAAACCCGAGTACAACCGAAAGAGTCCAAACCTCCCAAACCTCATTGCCGGGCAAGGCGGGTGCGCAGGCGCAAAACGCAGGCCGGCGGCAAGAGCCGAAGCGGCAGGCGACGGAAATACCCGAAGCGGCAAGGCGCCCGAGGCCGTTGCCGACCTTCGCGCCGAAGCCGCGGCTGCCGCAGAAGCCGAGCCTCCTCAAGAACGCGGCAGCCGCCATCGCGGCCGCCGCCTAATCCTTCACCCCAAGCTGCAGCCCCCTCGCGGAGTGATCGATTGAACGGGCGAGCGGCGCTACCCAAGAAGCGCAGCTTGGCCTGGGAAGACAGAGCGGGCCAGGGGGCGGAGGGAGCGGCCGTGGGGGGAGGTGGGGGCGGGGCCGAGCGGGCCCGAGAACAGCCGAGTCAGTCCGAGGGCTGCCGAGGGATACCGAGGCGCTGGGCCAGGCCGGAGCCGGACTACGGGAGCCGAGGCGGGCCGCGCGGTGGGCGCGGAGCGGCGCGGCAGGCCCGGCGGGCGGCGGCGGCGGGTCCGAGGAGCGGAGGCGACGCGGGCGGCGGTGGGGGACTGGGTGGCCGGGATCCCGGGCCCCGCAGCGGCGGCAGCGGCGGCGGCGGCAGGATGATCAAGCTGTTCTCGCTGAAGCAGCAGAAGAAGGAGGAGGAGTCGGCGGGCGGCACCAAGGGCAGCAGCAAGAAGGCGTCGGCGGCGCAGCTGCGAATCCAGAAGGGTAGGGGGTCAGGGGATGGGGTTTGGGGGTCGGAGGTCAGAGTGTGGGGTTGGGAGAATTTGGGAGAATTAGGGTAATGCTGTCGCTGAGAAACATGGAAGGCTGCGAGTGTGGGGGGTCGGAAGTCAAGACCTTGAGGGTTGGAGTGTTGGAGGAATTAGGTGTGGGGTAATGCAGTTACAGGGAGGGGTCAGATATGGGGGGAGAGTTTGGTGTCTGCTCCGAAAGCCCGAGAATCTGAGAATTCTCAGGCGGTGGAGGGAGACTCAAAAGTCTGGGGGTCAGACGAGAACTTGAATTTGGGATGACAGGCAGAGAAGAGAGGGATAGTGAGGGCCAGGGATTGGGGATGAGTGAGATAGGATTTAGTATGTTTTGCTTGGGTCGCTGGGAGGGTGAGAGTCAGACGTGCGGAGTAGGTCAAGGAGCCCAGGACTCATGGGTTTGGGGGTCATAGCAATTTGGGGTTCAGGGTGATGGATGCAGTAGGGAAGGGATAGTGGTTGCCAGGGATTGGAGATAGGGATGAGGCAGAATTTAGGCTGTCAAGGGGGGAATCTCAGAGACAGAGGTAGTATGGAAGGGGAGGCCCTGGACTTGAGAGTGTAAGGATCAGAAGTGAACCTGAATTCGGAAGACATGCAGAGAAGAGAGCAAATGAGTACTAGGGATTGATGTGAGTGAGATTCGGATATGGGGGAGGGGACAGTCAGGAACTGCAGAGTGGAGGTCATGGTTGGGAGCTTGAAGTTTAGTGTGGTCATAGGCTTTTGGGGGAGTGGGGGCCACATGGGAATGTGGGCCCTTGGGAACTGGGTTGGGGGTACTGGGGGCTGTGTATTCAGAAAAGTTGGTGTTTATCCTGGACCAGGAACAGGAACACATAGCCATAATTGAACATGCATATTTGCAGTATACAGAAGAGCGGCCTTTTCTTACTTTTATTTTTTGCAACAGGATTTCTGTTGCCGGACAGGAGTGCAGTGACATCATCATAGCTCAGTGCAGCTTCCAACACCTGGGTTCAAGCAATCCTCCTGCCTTAGCCTCTCGAGTAGCTGGAACTATAGGCACACACCACCACACCTGTCTTTTTTATTTATTTATTTATTTTTTAGAGATAGGGTCTCAGTATTGCCCAAACTGGTCTCAAACTTCTGGCCTCAAGCAGTTCTCCTACCTTGACCTCCCACACTGCTAGGATTACAGGCATGAGGCACCACACCTAGCCTATTTCTCACTTTCTTCCTCTCCCTCTTTCTGTCCCCTTTTGATGTCCAAACCCAGATATAAACGAGCTGAACCTGCCCAAGACGTGTGATATCAGCTTTTCAGACCCAGATGACCTCCTCAACTTCAAGCTGGTCATTTGTCCTGATGAGGTGAGGGCCCACATGGCTGGACTCTCAGGAGCAGACAAAGGATAGCCCACCAAGGGGAGGGAGAGCTGGTTTGTCCATCCTCTAGGGATAGTGCCCTAATAACTTCCTCTTTTCTGCCCTCCCCTTTCAGGGCTTCTACAAGAGCGGGAAGTTTGTGTTCAGTTTTAAGGTGAGTCCCAGGTGGCCAGGGGTGGCTCTCTGGACTGAGGAGGCAACAGCTGAGGCCCTGCCAGGCACCCACCCACCTCCCCTCTTTTTCCTGGAGCCAGGTGGGCCAGGGTTACCCGCATGACCCCCCCAAGGTGAAGTGTGAGACGATGGTCTATCACCCCAACATTGACCTCGAGGGCAACGTCTGCCTCAACATTCTCAGGTGAGGGCACTGGCCCTCCACTGCCCTCCCAAGCCCCTGTCAACTAGGCCCATCTTAGGGCCTAGCGGGCACTGCATTTAGCCTCAGTCCCTTTCTGCCCTCCCTTGCAGTCTGGGTCCCTTCATTTCCAAGTCATCTTCCTCATGTCCTGACCTTGGCTTTTTCTCTGGCCTGACCTGGTCCATACCCTCCCCCTCAGCTTCCTATATTCTCACTCTCCTGTGCCCTGAGCCTGGCCTGTCCAGTACCAGCAGGGCTTGTGGCAATGTGCCACTCACCAGCCCCTGACCCTGATGCTCTCTGCCCACAGAGAGGACTGGAAGCCAGTCCTTACGATAAACTCCATAATTTATGGCCTGCAGTATCTCTTTTTGGTGAGTAGGAGGGGGTAGTTGGGGCTGTGGAAGGGTTGACCTGCCCCTCTGGCTTGTTGACTGCCACCTGTACTGGCTACAGGAGCCCAACCCTGAGGACCCACTGAACAAGGAGGCTGCCGAGGTCCTGCAGAACAACCGGCGGCTGTTTGAGCAAAATGTCCAGCGCTCCATGCGGGGTGGCTACATCGGCTCCACCTACTTTGAGCGCTGCCTGAAATAGGGTTGGCTCGTACCTGCCCCTGCCAGGGCTACCAGCCCTGGCATCCCCTGCAAATATTTATTGGGGGCCATGGGTAGGGGGTTGGAGGGGCGGCCAATGAGGGAATCTCCTGCCTTGGCCTTGTCTCCTCTCCCTGCCACCTTCCCCTAGTTATTTTTTTTTTTTTCTACCACCATGTGATTAAGGTCGGTGTTGCCTCCCCCGACCAACTCAGCGATGGGAAATGAATTGGCTTGTCCAGCCCCCCTCCCAGCTGAGTGCTGTCTAGCCCCCATTCTGGGCTGTAGGGTGGGTAGGCAAGGGGCCTGGGTAGCTAGGCCCGGTCAACCCACCCCTCCACCATTGGAGGTCCCACCAGGCTATTAAAGGGGAATGTTACTGCATGGCCTCTGCTTCTTCCTTCTGTGGGGTGGGGGGGAAAGTGAGGTCCACTAGGGCCTCTGAAAACATGGGTGGTGGAAGGTGTGTGGTCAGAGGTGGCACTGGGGCAATCATGGAGATGATGGATACCAGGCCTGAACCTCAGGTTGGGTGGGATGAAGCCCACTGTGATAAGGAGCAAGGACAGGATCTAGTGACTACTGGTGTTCTGTCCATTATGCCACCATATGGGAAAGTTCGTGCCATTTCCAGCTTTCCTCTTTTACTTTTTTCAAATTTTAGCAATCACTTTTTTTGTTTCGTTTTGTTTTTTTTGAGATTGACTCTCTGTCGCCCTGAGTAGAGTGCTGTGGCCTCATCACAACACACAGCAATCTTGAACTCCTGGGTTCAGGCAATCTCTTGCTTCAGTCTCCCAAGTAGCTGGCACTACAGGCATGCGCCACCACGCCCGGCCAGTTTTTTTCTGTTTAGTAGAGACGAGGTCTCGCTCTTGTTCAGGTTGGAGCTTTGCACATTTTCCCATGGGTGGGCCAACCTAGGTGGAGGAGGTGGCTTCTGCCTGGCACTAAGTCAGGGTCTGACTGATGAGCAGGGCTCTCAAATGGATGGGAGACCTACGGCGTGCCCGGGCAGAAGATGTCCAAAGTTGCATCACCCTCGCCAGGGCGCCGAACCCAGATCTAGGTACGGTCATTCGGGCGGAATTCAAACCATACAACATGCTCGGATCCTCCGCAGAAGAACCGTAGCAAGTGCGCATGCGCTCGGAAGCCAGGCTTGTCAGGTGCGCGTGCGCACTCCTGCTGCCTCCCAGCATTCCGGTTGTGAGAAGGCTGTGTGACGTCTAGTCGTTTAATCCGGAAACGGCGCAGGAGGCAGAGGCTACAGATCCGAGGGGACTTCGTTGGGGGGCGCGCCAGGTGTTCCAGAAAGAGGAGAACGTGACCCGGAAGCGGAAGTGAGTACCTCGTCCCGTCTCTGGTGAGTGGCCTTTGCTGGACCGCGGATTCCCGGGCGGGCGCGCGGGCGGCGGCTATACCAGGGCGTCTTCGCTGGGGCGTACATTGCCTTGGCTCTCCTTGATTCCCCTGGCCTCACCATCGGGGTCGCCAACACCGTCTTGGCTTTGGTGTGCAAGGCCCGTTGACGCTCCGATTTCGGCGTACAGTCCGCCCCACTCCCCACAACTGTGTCCTTCACGCAGGTTCCCTCACCATTTAGGGACACCTCCCAATCCTCAACATAAGAGCCTCCACATCCACCTTGTTCTTGGCACTCAGAACCTCCACCTATCCTGTCCTCCTCTACAACAGACTTGTCCTGGGTGCCCAAGGTCCCAAATACTCCAGGGCACCCATTCACGTCCACCTGCACCTAGTCAATGTAAGACTCCAGAGCCTTACCCCTTGAGTCTGGAGAGAGAACCTTAACTTCCAGCCTTAACCTCTGTGGGATCAAGGTAATGAAGGAGGGGCTTGGTCCAGCATCTAATGGATGATTTTCAGGTCTGTCCCTTCTGTGTCCCCAGGGCAGCCCCAATGTTCCTGGCTGCTCCCGTTTCATAATCTGCCTCTTCAGCTCCTGCTTCATGCCTCCTGTCCTTCTTTGCCTCTTTTCATTTTGTTAAGGCCTCAGTGACCCCAATGTGCTTCTTGTTCTCCTAGTCCCCTACACCCCACAGCTAGGCCCCACATCTGTCTCAGGCCTATCAGTGGGCTCCTACCACCATGGACCTTTTGTTTGGGCGCCGAAAGACGCCAGAGGAGCTGCTACGGCAGAACCAGAGGGCCCTGAACCGCGCCATGCGGGAGCTGGACCGTGAGCGACAAAAACTAGAGACCCAGGAAAAGAAAATCATTGCAGACATCAAGAAGATGGCTAAACAGGGCCAGATGGTGAGTTTGAGTAGTCAGTGGCAAGGTGCCATCACTAAGGCACTGCTGTAAAAGCAATAAACAAGATTGGCAAGACACTGATAGACAGGCATTTAAAGGAGAATGGTGAATGGGGCTTTGCTCATTTGGGAGTCAGAAGACTGTCTCAGAGAAGGTGCTATGGAGGAGCCAAGGCTTCAGTGAGGGTAATGAGTATGCAGATCTGTGTAGGGTAGTATGTTAAGCAAACAGAGCAGCTCATGTTACATGGGAGAGCCTCAGCAAAACCACTGGTGAGCTCCAAGGGTTGGGTGCAGGCCAGATGACTCAGAATTGTGAACTATAGTATGAGGATTTGAAAAGTTAACTACAAGGGCTGGGCGAGGTGGCTCACACCTGTAATCCTACCACTCTAGAAGGCCGAGGCGGGTGGATCACCTGAGCTCACGAGTTCCAGACCAGCCTGAGCTAGTGCCAGACCTCATCTCTAAAAAATAGCCGGGCTCCTGTAGTCCAGTCCCAGCTACTTGGGAGGCTGAGGCAAGAGAATTGCTTAAGCCCAAGAGTTTGAGATTGCTGTGAGTTGTGACACTGCAGCACTTGACTGAGGGGGGCAAAGTAAAACTGTCTCAAAAAACAGGCAAAAGTTAACTACAAAGCAGGTAAGAAGCTGTACACAGCAGAACCAGTAGGGAGACCATTGAGAAGGAACAGACTATTTAATGCAGCAGTTCTCAACCTGTGGGTTGCGACCCACAGGAACTGTATTAAAGGGTTGCGCGGCATTAGGAAGGTTGAGAACTACTGGTTTAATGATGACAGGGTTTTTGCCTGAACAGCTGAGCAGGAGATGCCTTTAATTGGGATGGGCGAGAAAGATCTTTAGGGAGGAAATCAATAGGTGAGTCTTGGATAGGTCTGTGTGTAATTCTAGATAAATACCGTAATTGAGGCTTGTATCAGGTGAAGAGGCACATATTTTTGTTTTGGCTGGAGATAGAAATAGGAATTTTGTTATAAGATTAAGAGAGTGACTGCAGACATGGAGGGAAAAGGATCTCCTAAGCAGGGAGCCCAGGCCTACCTTCCAGCAATTTGGGAATTAAGAGAGCTGAGGATCTTACTAAGGAGTCCAGGGAGTGGTGGCCCATGAGGCAGAGGGTGAAGTCTACAAGAGGGAGAGTATTGACTACTGGCTGAACCAACATAAGGTCCCTGGAGACTTGAGTGTATGGTGGTATTGAGGCTGGGGGGAGGGGACACCACAACTGCACCACTGATCTTTAATACCCTTGTCTATTTCCACAGGATGCTGTGCGCATTATGGCAAAAGACCTGGTTCGCACTCGGCGCTATGTGCGCAAGTTTGTGTTGATGCGGGCCAACATCCAGGCTGTGTCCCTCAAGATCCAGACACTCAAGTCCAACAACTCAATGGCACAAGCCATGAAAGGTGTCACCAAGGCCATGGGCACCATGAACAGACAGGTATACTCCCCGATTCCCCCTTCCCATACCCACCTGACTTAGAAAGACCAGTCTCCCTCTCTCCCTTTCAGCTGAAATTACCCCAGATTCAGAAGATCATGATGGAGTTTGAGCGGCAGGCAGAGATCATGGACATGAAGGAGGAGATGATGAATGATGCCATAGATGATGCCATGGGTGATGAAGAAGATGAAGAGGAGAGGTATGGAGAAACCCTGGGTGAGATGCGTGCCTAACCCTCACCCTTGCATAGCTCTGACAAGAGTTATCTCTTTCCTAGTGATGCTGTTGTGTCCCAGGTCCTGGATGAGCTGGGACTGAGCCTGACAGATGAGCTGTCAAGTGAGTGCTCCAAAAAGAAAGTTCCACTTCCTACCCACGGAGGGCCCAGCAACAGCCCCAGACTCTCCCTCTCTGCATTAGTCTTCTCCACTGGGTTTCACAGACCCTAGCTCTTCCTGCATTACTTCCCTGTTCTTTCCCCCTGCAGACCTCCCCTCAACTGGAGGCTCACTCAGTGTGGCTGCTGGTGGGAAAAAAGCAGAGGCTGCAACCTCAGCCCTGGCTGATGCTGATGCAGACCTGGAGGAGCGGCTCAAGAACCTGCGGAGGGACTGACTGCCCCACCTGCCACTCCAGGGTTACCAGCAGACGCCCAGGATTCTTACCATGACCCCTCTGTAATAAAACACATTGGACACTATAGTTTCTGAGCTTGTGTGAGTAGTAGCTTGACACAGGACAAAGTTGGTGCCCCTGGGGCCAAGAACTAGAGTGACAAAGTTGGTGCCCCTGGGGCCAAGAACTAGAGTCACTTGGGCAGGGCTTACTAAGGAGACAGTTGACACAAAGCCAAGTAGCAGTTTGGGGTTAGGGGTAACAAGCCCCTTTTCATGTTCAGGACTTAAGAGGCCTCAGCTGTGCACACATTTCCAACACCCTCTCCCAGCCTCTACTCCCAACATGGTGGGTTTTGTTGTTGTTTTTTATTTTTTTTGTAGAGACAGAGTCTCACTGTACCACCCTCAGGTAGAGTGCCATGACATCACACAGCTCACAGCAACCTCTAACTCTTGGGCTTCTGCGATGCTCCTGCCTCAGCCTCCCAAACAGCTGGGACTACAGGTGCCCGCCACAACGCCCAGCTATTTTTTTCTTGCAGTTTGGCCGGGGCTGGGTTTGAACCCACCACCCTCAGCATATAGGGCTGGCGCCCTACTCAGAGCCACAGGTTCCACCCTTTTTTTTTTTTTTTTGAGACAGTCTCTTTGTCACCCTAATTAAGAGTACCATGGCTTTCAGGCTCAGCACCTACAGCTCAAGTGGCTAAGGTGCCAGCCACATACACCTGAGCTGGCAGGTTCGAATCCAGCCCCGACAGCTGCAACCAAAAAATAGCCAGGCATTTTTGCTCTGAGCTGTTGCTGTGAGCTATGATCCCATAGCACTCTACCCAGGGCAATAGCTTGAGACTGTCTCAAAAAGAAAAAAAAAAAAAAGTAGTACGGTGTCACAGCAACCTCAAACTCCTGGGCTTAAGTGATTCTCTTGCCTCAGCCTCCCAAGCAGCAGGGACTACAGGCACCTGCCCCAACATCTGTTTGTGAGGACTCCACTCTGGCTCAGGCTGGTTTTGAACCTGAGAGCTTAGGCAATCTACTCACCTCAGCCTGCCAGAGTGTTAGGATTAGAGGCGTGAGCCACCATGCCTGGCCCAACATAGTGGGCTTTTCATGAGTATAGGCCCCCATCTGCCAGGCTGTCGTGCCCAACACTGTTTGGGTCCAGTGATGACTTTATGAGAACACTTGTGGATGGTCCAGGCCAAGAGACATGGGTAAAGGGGAGTTCCCACTGGGGCTCAGCTGGAGTAGCCCAAGAGTCAGACAAGGATGAATGGTGTCAGTAGTCTCACCAAGGGCAGAAACAAGAAAAAAACTATACCTGGAGGTCCCTATCTGAAGAAAAACTGTTAAGGAGAGTGGTCACTAAATCTGGGGGCCTAACCCTGCCTACCTAGAGCCAGCCAGTCTATTCATGCGTACCCAAGGTTCCTTTTTTTTTTTTTTTTTTTTGAAACAGAGTATTAACTTTATTGCCCTCAGTAAAGTGCAATGGTGTCACAGCTCACAGCAACCTCAACTCAACCTCTTAGGCTCAACTGATTCTCTTGCCTCAGCCTCCCAAGTAGCTGGCACTCAGGTGCCTGCTACAAAGCCCGGCTATTTGACCCAGGGTCTCACTCTGGCACAGGCTGGTTTCTAACCCTTAAGCTCAAGCAATTCACTCCCGTAGTACTCCCCAGAGTACTAGGATTACAGGCATGAGCCACAACACCCAGCTCCTGATGATTTCCATCATCCTTTACCCTGCCTGAACCTCAATGCCCAGCCACTCCCTAGGCATCTGGATAGGTTTAGGCAAGCTGGGAACCAAATCCCCAGGGTCAACAGTGTTTGATGAAGGTGAGTAGATGCAAATTGACTAGGACCACAGTGTCAATGCCCCTCCACCACCACCAGCACCCCATCACCCCCACCATTAGCCAAAGCCTGAGGAACTGGTGAAGTTTTTATTAAATCCACAGAAGTAAAAACCATTTATCGTGTGGGACTTGGGGATGGAGCCACCAGGGAGTGGGAATCAGGCCACCAAGGGGGTAGGGATGGGGTGACAGGAGATAACAGACCCAGATTGGACTGGCCATGGGAGGCCAAGCCTCAGGGACAATCACCAGGGCCACCAGACAGCTCCTGGGAACTCAGGCCAGCACTGGGCAGGCTCAGCGGCGGGGGTTCCACCAGCACAGCAGAAAACTTGGTGTCACCGAAGGCCTCATTCATGCGCGTCTCGAAGAAGCGCTGCAGGCCGATGATGGACTGCACGTCCGCCTTGTCCTGGGCCAAGCAGGGATGGGGTGGGTAGGTGGGTCCTAGTTCTTTCCCAACTTCCACCTGCCCACAACACCCCTAGTTCATGGGCTCACCTCTGTCAACTTGTTGAACTGCTTGAACATGCGGCCCACATCCTGGGCAAACTCCTGGGGGGAGCTGTAAGGGGGTGACAACTTCTCCTGGAGGCGGGCACGGATCAGGGTCAGGTCCAGGGTGCCACCAGGCTGGTCCTACCAGGCAGAGACCACATACACAGGTTGAAGATAAGGCCCAGCAATCACCACCCCTTATCTTTCCTGTCCCAGGACTCACCAGGGAGAAAGTGGAGTCAGTAGCCAACTGATGCAGGGGGCGGCAAGGTTCATGACAGAACAGGGCCAGCAGAACACGCTCACATTTCTACGGACAGTACAATACATAACACAATTCTGAGCAACTCTCATAAAACCTATGTGCAACCCCCACCCAATCAGCCCCTGCCCTCACCCGCTGGTTGGCTGGTGAGAGTTTGGCCACCACACCAGAGCTGTCTGCAGCATCCAGGCTGAGATTGCCATCCTCCTCCTTCAGGTCAGGCAGCACATGACACAGTGAGCAGCTCCACTCCTCCCTACAGTGAAGAAAATAAGGGGCTGCACAAAAACCTGTCCAGCAACCTCCTGCCCGGCCCAAACCCCACCAAGCCTTGCACTCACCCTGGTACATCCTGCAGGGCAGGAAGGTGGCAGTCTAGATGGAAGCAAAACTCACACTGGTTGCACATGACCAGGTCACCTGGCTTTTGGCAGACACGGCAAATGGTAGCACTGTCATCCAGGGTGCCTGGGCCACCACCTGGGGCTGAGGTGCCTTCAGGAGCCACCACTTCCAGGCCTGAGCTGGTACTGCCACTGGGTGAGGCCAGGCGGGGTCCCTCAGCACTGGGACCCTCCGACAAAGCCACTAGCACAGGTTTGGTCTCAGGGCCCTCTGTAGCAGGAGGGGCTCCAATGGCGGCCTCTGTCTCCTCCTCCTGCAAAGTAGTGAGTAAAAAACATTGCTCAACAGAATCCACACCTGGGTTAACAACCATCATGCTATATAGTCAGAGTCCTCTGGGACCGGCTCACCTTGACGATGGCCATGCCAGGTAGTGGTGCGGCACCAGGGGTTCCTGGAGGCGCAGTCCCAGGCTGTCCAGCAGCTGCAGCAGCAGCGCCCCGCTCAATAACGATAAGGTTATAGTCCTCAGTGGTGCTGCCCGGGAAGACCTTGAAGACGGGTGGCTGGCTGTCAGCTGTGAGATCCAGGTCTAAGCGTTCAAGGCTCACTCGTGGCACCTTTCGCATGAGGCCGCTCACCTCACCCTCACCTGAGCGGGACCTATAGATGCAACTTCATGTGAATCCCCATCCTTTATCCATCCCCACCTATCCTCCAACTAGGGAATTGTCACACTCACCGCTTCACACCTGACACATGGGGCTCTGCACTTGAGTAGGGATCATCTGCATAGAGGACCAAAAAATGACCAACAAGTTGGGTTGAACAAGGCACACTGCAACCTTCCATACTTATCAGGCAGATCTACTCACCTGATCCAAAGCCATAGCCTTCCTGTACCTCCATGGGCTACAAAGAGAGCAGACCAGGTGGCCCTCAATGGGGCAAGAGCCCTATGGGACCTCACACCCTGCCCCTTTCCCCAGCTCTTCCTTCCTCCTCACCTGGCCACTGCCAGAGCCCTGCTTGCTCAGGGTCCCTGGGGCCCTTGGAGGGGCCATGGGTGCAGGGCCTGTTGAGTTGGTGCCGGGACGCTCTGCCACAATCTTCCCTGTGAGAATAAGAATGCAGCATAAGTATGTGTAGCACCTAGGGTGATAAAGAAACATAGCTGAGGCAGAAGACAGACCCACCAAAGGCCTCAGCACTTTTGGTCCAGGCATTGAGGTCCCACTGAAACTTCATCTCTCCATGTGGCTCCACAGGATCCACAATCATCTTGAGGGCCCGATGCAACTGGAAATAAATCTAGGTAGGGTGGGAGATGAGAATACCATGAACAGGGGTAAATGGGGCTGGGGCTACCTGTGTGGAACCCATCACTGGAGAACCCACAAGCACATACCAACTTCTTAGAAAGCAGTAGGGCTGTGTTGTTGTCACTCTCCAGAGCCCAAGAGGCAAAGCGTAAGATGTGCTCCTGGTGCTTCTGGATCTTGGTCATGGTCCAGTGCTGCCGCTCCAGGCGCTCCTGCTGCCCCTCAGTCACCTTCTGTGGATGGAAGGAGCAGGCATAAGATCAGCAATGACAGGGAACAGCAGGATCTCTCCCCACTCTGGATAGTCAGGAATCAGCAGAGTGGACCCGGGGACCCTCTTGCAAACATAAGGCTGACCTGAGCATCATTGACCAGTACACGGCCCCGCTTGTTCAATTCCTTCATAATCTGCAGAATGGCCATCTTGACATCCACCTGCACACGCTTCTGTACGTCAGACACCTGGCGGATCCTAAGGGGCACAGCAGGTCAAGGCGGGCAGGATCTCACCTGGGACCACCCCCATAGCCCTGGCACCCATACTTACGAGCTGCGAACCTCCTTGGTGCTCTTTTGCAATGTTGCATGTTTGTCCCCAAGGCGCTTCACCAGGGAGGCCAGGAGCTTTCGCTGGTTCCTCACTGCATCCTCTAGGAACTGGTATCTGAGGACAGAGATGGGCCTGGGTGTTGAACCTGGGAACCAATGCCTGCCATCCACCCAACCATGCCTTGAGACTCACTGGTGATCCTTGTGGGCATTAAGCTGGCAGTCTCGGCAGGTGAGGGTGTCACAGCTCTCACAAAACAGCACAAGGGGTTCATGCTTATGCACGTTGCAATAGACAGTACGCTCACCATCCCGAGATTTGGCTGGCCCTAGGGAGTGAAAAACCAAAAGCTGAAGCTTGCCCTTGCTCCCCCCTCAGGCAGCAGATGGAGCTTGGGTGTCATTTTCTTTCCTGCAACTTTGGGCCATCTACTGGGAAGACCTAGATGACACATGGCAGTGGCCAGGGAAAAGCATAGGACTGTACACCTAGGTCCTTGCTCCCAGAACCTTCTGCCCTAGCCTACCAGAAAAAACACCCCATTCCTTCCAATTTCTGGGGGTGTCAACATAAAGGATGACAGTCCCTAGGGCACCCATAATGTTCTCCCTACTGAGAACATCTCATAGTGGGGAATATCACAATTCTGCCTACAGAACACTCTCTATTTGGTACCCTTTATCCTCTGTTCATGGTAACCCCCTTCTGTTTGCTAACAAAACACCAGAGTCACTTACAATTCGAGGGCCCAGAGGAAATCTTGCAGAGCCTTCTCAGACAGATAAAGATAAGATGTCAGACCAGGACCCTCAGAATGGTGTCAGGTCCCTTCTGTGGGTCAGGATCCTGCTGGTCAGAATAACTCCAAAAACCCATACACCAGTAACCTCCAAAACCTACTTCCCCACTAAAAGCTGATCCGGCACTTTAGTCCCCCATGGAACTAACAACATATAGTTATCAAAACACAGGTGAGCCAAGCCTTGGCTCCCCCAATGCCACCCATTCCTGCAACCTCTAAAATGTAGGTTGCCCTACAGACCCCTGCCCATCCCTCATGGTTCCTTGGGCACCTCGGTCACCATTTCTACCCCCACCTTCCCACCAATGGTGCCCTAAGGAAAGGAGTCATAGCACAACTACCAAAAGAGCACTCATAGGAAAGTTCTAAGAAAAACATCAGATTAGACTTTCAAGCCTATTCCCACACCAAAGACAGCATGCACACAATAAAACCTGAAAACACCTAAGCTTCAGAGAGACTGTTGACAACCTATAGTTCCCAAACACTTCCCAAACTCACCATCAATGACCGACCATTCAAGGGGACATATGAAGCTTTGTCAACAAGCCCAGCCCTGAGGTCTCTCTCTACAGGAATCTTAACTAGATACCAAAAAACCCCAAATACAGTAAGCTCCTCACATCATGCCTTGCTTTTCCTGCATATACTAAGCCCATGAGCCTCCTGGAACCCTCTGTACTCCTGCAGCATACTAAAGTCTCCTGTGCCTCTCCTGCCCATGAGCATTCCTCTTCTAACTAAACCCCCAGAGGCTGCAGCATAGAGCCCTGACTCCCTGCTTTTGGAGTTCAGCACTGGGGCCCTTCAAGTGACTCCTCTAGAGCACAGCTATAGGACCCTTCCAGCAAACAATGACCCTTCCATAGAACAATCAGTATCATAACAAGCTGAAAACAGAGAAAGGAGAGCAGCTCTAACAGCCTCCCAGGTCTCACATACCAGTAGAACGCACAGTGTGGTCCTTGGTGTACTTCACCCGCTGGTGTGCCTCCACACAAGTCTCACACAGCGGCTCAGAGCATTCCACACAGTAGCTGGTGGCTGGTGCATTATCCTCACAGCTAGTGCAGCACTGCCAAGCAAAGGCAGGGTCAGAGAAGGCAGGCCAACCTGGTTAAGTCCACATTTACATCCCAGGAAACACAACCTGAAAAGATTGGTCCCTTGACCCCACTAGGAAACCAGCCCAGAGCCTAGGTGCCAAGTCCCAACCATACAGATGCCCCCTACCCATAGCCAGAGACCACCTAAGGCTTGCTAAGGTAGGACTCACCTGGTTTGCATCCTGGGCATCAGTGGCAGCCTTGCTGCCACTATCACGCATGAAGTAATTCTCCACGATGTCTCTGGAGAAGCATTGCTGCTTGCACACAGGACAATCCACCACTGTAAGGAGCAGGAAAGTATGAGACCACGGCCGTGTTCCCATTTAGAGTGTGCCCTTGTCCCCCTACTGGGCGTGGACCATCAGCCCACCGGCAGCCCAGATCCTCCTCCCCAGCCTTCTTTCCTCCAGCTGAAATCAGACACTGCCTCAATTATCAGCCCAGACCCTTATTCCCATCAGGGCCCAGAACCCCCTTCCCGTGCACAATCAGGCAAGCTCTGTGTAGGCCCCCCACCGCTTGGCCCAGATGCACCCCCATCTCTGCACTGAGACGGAGTAGGAGGAAATGGGGGAGGGATGGCACCCAGCCTTTCGGTACTCACCGGCACTGTCGCCTGCCGCACCGCCGTCTCCCGAGCTGTTGGCGGCGGCAGGCGCCGCGGGCCCTAGGCAGGCACTGCAGGCCGAGTGCAGGCAGGGCAACAGGCGCGGCTCCCTCTCCGGCCGCAGGCGTTCCCGGCACACGCCACAGTGCTCCAGCAACTCCAGCGCCTCCCCGCCGCCCCCGGCGGGCGACGACGCCGATGCCGATGCCGAGGCCGATGCCGAGGCCGCAGCCGAAGAGGCGGCGGTGCGCTTCTCACCGCCAGCCGAGCCCTCGCCCGGGCCCGGGCTGCCAGAAGGGGCTGAAGCCGCTGCCGCTGAGGCCGCCGCCGCCGCCGAGGCCGCCATTCACACGCCGCTGGGGGCACCCGGGGGGGAGGAGGGGCGCGCGGCCCGCCGCGCAGGCGCAGATGCGCTCACCGCCAACGGCTGGGCCGCCGCCGCCGCGAGGCCGAGCGTTGCCACGCGCCTCCTGGGCCGCTGCCCGCCGCGCGCGGGGAGCTGCCGAGCACGGCTGGTTGCTGCCTGCTGGGCTGCCGACGG
This sequence comes from Loris lydekkerianus, assembly GCA_963574355.1. Lineage (NCBI taxonomy): Eukaryota > Metazoa > Chordata > Mammalia > Primates > Lorisidae > Loris > Loris lydekkerianus. Next base: position 38,570 of record CAUYPK010132968.1, read on the forward strand.
GGCCCTTGCCCTTTAGCCTCAACAGCAGCCGAAAACTACACAACTGGAGACACGAACAACCGCTCGCCCGCGCGCCCGCTTGCAGAAAGAGCCGCGGCCGGGGGGCGGGACAGAAATAACTGGCGCCGACGCTGCCGCGCACGCGCGTTGGGCGCCGTAGGCCGGGGGCGGGGCCCAGGCCGGTCGGCGCAGGCTAGGCCGCGAGTACGCACGCGCCCGTCCGGGTCCTCCCACCACAAAAGCTACCTCAGCGTGGCTCCGGTAGTGGGGGCGGGGCCCTTGTGACGTCACTGCCGCGATTTAATCCGCGAGCCGGTGGAGCACGCTATTGCTGAAGTGTGATTCCCACCTAGCTGCAATTCTAGGCTGCACTCGGGCAGACTGCTGTGTGCCCAAGCGCATGGGCAGTCTGAACTCCTCCTCAATCTGCGCTCGTTCGCCTCACAGTCACACGTCTCCAGCCGCTGCGTCACCAATAGCTCCCGGCCAGGGGCGGGGCCTATGGGAAAGTGGGAGGGACCGAGGCCTAGTGGAGGTTGTGCCTTGGGGAGGGGACGGGGGTGTCCCTTCGCGGAGAAAGTGCCCTCCTGTTGGACCCAGGAAGCTGGCTTTTAGGTTGTAACCTTGTTTTTAACTTGAGGAACACAGAAAGTTGTCTAAATAAAATGTAGATCACTAACGGCTACAAGGCAGCGTGTCTGGGAAATCCCTGTTTTTTAGTCTGCTGCAGTCTTCTGATGCTTTTCTAGGTGAAGAATGCCAAGGAAGGGAGCAAGATCTGTGTGGGGAAGATCCTGCCCGAAAGGAAAGCTGAGTCTGTGCAGACGCGTCTGGGAGAAACAGGCCTATACAGATAGGGGAACCGCCCGAGGAATGGGCTCCGGTCCCGACGGCGGCGAGTGTAGCAAAAACCCCAATTACGGCTCCCAAGGTTCGCTCAGGCAAAGGCGGCGGGGGCTGAGAACAACACAGTACCACCCCCGGCCCGGCGCCAACGTACCTACTCATGGCGGCGGCAGAGGCTTGCCGGGCCGCCAGGCGGCTGTGGCCTTTGTTCCTGCCGGGTACTGGGGGCCGAGGGGCTTCGTCCCCGCCTCTGCCTTTGTTCCAGCCCTGCCTTGCTGCCCCCAAATCCACACCTGCCCCTCCACGTTCACCCTCCCCACCGCGGGCCTTGCACCTACAGCCCACCACCAGATCCCTTTCTCTGGTAATTAGGAAAGAAAGTTGATGGTTGGCAGTTCATGGGATGAGGTGTGGACATCCTTTACTGAGCACTTTCCTCAAGCTCCTGTGCTGGTTTCCCAAATCCCCCGGAGTGTGGAGCGCATGACCCACACCTACCCTGGCCTCTAGGATATGCATGACCCACACCTACCCTGGCCTCTAGGATAGACACTGGTCCTAGAACTAGAAGGTCAAAATAAGATAGTAGGCCCGGTGGGTGGCTCACACCTGTAATATCAACACTCTAGGAGGCCCAGGGTGGAGGATCCCTTGAGATCAGGAATTCCAGACCAGCCTGAGGAAGACCCCCCCACACACTAAAAATAGAAAAATTACACAGGAATTACACAGGCTCATGCCTGTGCCTCTGCTACTCCAGAGGCCGACACAGGAGGATCGCTTGAGCTCAAGGGTGGCAGAGTGACACTATGTTTCAAAAAAAAAGAAAAGGACTTGGGCAGAGATTGGAATAATGTGTCTATAAGCCGAGAATTGCCGGGAGCCACCAAGAAGCTCACAGAGTATCATGAGATGAATTTTTTTTTTTTTTTTTTTTTGAGACAGAGCCTCAAGCTGTCGCCCTGGGTAGAGTGCAGTGGCATCACAGCTCACAGCAACCTCCAACTGCTGGGCTCAAGTGATTCTCCTGCCTCCACCTCCCAAGTAGCTGGAACTACAGGCGCCCACCACAAGGCCCGGCTATTTTTTGGTTGCAGCCCTCGTTGTTTGGCGGGCCCAGGCTGGATTCCAACCGGCCAGCTCAAGTGTATGTGGCTGGTGCCTTAGCTGCTTGAGCCACAGGCGCTGAGCCATAAAATGAATTATTTCCTTAGAACATCTGGAAGGAACCAACCCTACCAACTGGTGGAGTTTGGACTTCTGGCCTCTGAAACTGGGAGAGAATAATTTTCTGTTATTTTCGGCAACCCAGTTTGTGGTACTTTGTTATCAGAACTCTAGAAACTCAATTGACCACCAACCTCTGTCTTCCCAGAACCTGGTAACAGCTAATCTACTTTTTTTTTTTTTAATTTAAGAGTCTCAAAAAAAAAAATAAATAAATAAAATAAAATAAAATAAAGAGTCTTACTTTGTTGCCCTCCGTAGAATGCCATGTTGTCACAGCTCACAGCAACCTCTAGCTCTTGGGCTTAGGAGATTCTCTTGCTTCAGCCTCCTGAGTAGCTGGGCCTACAGGTGCTGCCACAACACCCAGCTAATTTTTGTTGCAGTTTGGCCAGGGCTGGGTTTGAACCCGCCACCCTCCATATATGGGGCTGGCACCCTCTCTAATCTACTTTCTTTATGGATTTGCCTATTCCAGACATTCTCCTTTATACTTTATTGTACTATTTTCTCTCCTTAATTGCCCACACTGTCCCCACTGTCCTCCTTCTCCTCAGCTACCCTCTCCAGACTGCTGATTGTCCTCTAGTATGATTGATGGGTGGAAATCTCTGCATGGCTATGGGTTAGGCTACCACCTGCCATAAAGGATTACCTCCCCACACGCACATATTCATTGCCCAGTGATAAACCAAGGCAGCCACTCCCTTCACCCATGGTTCCTGCAATGCTATGACACAGCTTCATGTAGAATAGTATTTATGCCTAGACAGGGATTTGTCATTGTACTAGTTAATGTTTTGGGGTTTTTTTTTTTTAATTTATTTATTTATTGTTGTTGCAGTTTGGCTGGGGCTGTGTTTAAACCTGCCACCCTTGGTATATGGGGCCGGCATCCCATTCACTGAGCCACAGGCGCCACCCAGTTTGTTTGTTTGTTTGTTTTTGAGACAGAGTCTTACTTTGTTAACCTGGGTAGAGCTATGCTGTGGCGTCATAGCTCAAAACAACTTCAAACTCTTGCCTCAGCCTCCAGAGTAGCTGGGACTATAGATACCTGCCACAACACCTGGGTATTTTTAGAGACAGAGTCTTGCTCTTGCTCAGGCTGGGCTCACACTCCTGAGCTCAGGCAGTCCACCCACCCATCCATAGTATTAGGATTATGGGCGTGAGCCAGTAAAAATAGTTAATTTTTTCTTTCTTTCTTTCTTTCTTTTTTTTTTTTTGTAGAGACTGAGTCTCACTTTATCACCCTTGGTAGAGTGCCATGGCATCACACAGCTCACAGCAATCTCCAACTCCTGGGCTTAGGCGATTCTCTTGTCTCAGCCTCCCAAGTAGCTAGGACTACAGGCGCCCGCCACAATGCCCAGCTATTTTTTTGTTGTTGTTGCAGTTTGGCCAGGGCCGGGTTTGAACCCGCCACCCTTGGTATATGGGGCCGTCGCCCTACCAACTGAGCCACAGGCACCACCCAATAGTTAATTTTTTTTAAGAGTGGGGTTCTCACTTTGTAGCCCAGGCTGTCCTGGCCTCAAGCCATCTTCTTGCTTCAGCCTCCCAAGTAGCTGAGACTACAAATGTGCACCCCCATGCCGGGCTAATTTTTGTAGACATGAGGTCTCACCATGTTGTCCAAGGTGGTCTTGGACCTTAACCTTCTGAAGTGCTGGGATTACCTGCATGAGTCACTGTACTCCACTTGTTACGGTTAATTTTGTGTGTCAAACTGACTAGGCCAGGGAACCCAGATGTTGTATTTAGTCGAACATTACTCTAGATATTTCTGTGAAAGTATTTTTTTAGGTGAGATGAATGTTTAAGTCAGTAGACTTTGGGTAAAGCAAATTACATTCAATAGTGTAGGTGAGGCTGGGCAAGGTGGCTCATGCCTGTAATTTTAGCATTCTGGGAGGCCAAGGTGGGTGTATTGTTTGAGCTCGTAAGTTCGAGACCAGCCTGAGCAGGAGTGAGACCCCATCTCTAAAAAATAGCCAGGCATTGTGGTGGGCGCCTGTAGTCCCAGCTACTTGGGAGGCTGAGACAAGAGAATCGCTTAAGCCGGCTCTGTGCCTGTGGCTCAAACGGCTAAGGCGCCAGCCACATGCACCTGAACTGGTGGGTTCAAACCCAGCCTGGGCCCACCAAACAACAAAGATGGCTGCAACCAAAAAATAGCCGGGCATTGTGGGGTGCGCCTATAGTCCCAGCTACTTGGGAGGCAGAGGCAGGAGAATCGCTTGAGCCCAGGAATTGGAGGTTGCTGTGAGCTGTGATGCCATGGCTCTCTACCCAACAGCTTGAGGCTCTGTCTCAAAAAAAAAAAGAGAGAGAGAGAGAGAATTGCTTAAACCCAAGAGTTTGAGGTTGCTGTGAGATATGACACCATGGCACTCTACCAAGGGTGACCAAGTGAGACTGTCTTAAAAAAAAAAATTGACCTGGTCTGTGGAGGTGGCTTATGCCTGTAATTTTTTTTTTTTTTGGGGGGGGGTCGCAGTTTTTGGCCGGGGCTGGGTTTGAACCCGCCACCTCCGGTATATGGGGCCAGCACCCTACTCCTTTGAGCCACAGGTGCCACCCCTTATGCCTGTAATCTTATCTGTCTGGGAGGCCAAAGCCACTGGATCACTTGAGCTCAGAAGTTCAAGAAAACAAAAAGGAAGATCAACCTATGCTGAGAATGAGGGAATTCTACTAGCAGAGAGTAGAATTCTTCCCTGGGTTTGCCAGTCTTCCCCAGATTGCCCTTCCTTGCAGGTTTCCAACCTGCCAACCTCTACAATCATGTATCCTTGAATAATCTATTTGGTTTTATAAAAATAAAATTCTATTCTGGAACTTTTTTTTTTGAGACAGTCTCACTTTGTCACCCTTGGCAGCATGCTGTGGTATCATAGTTCACAGCAACCTCAAATTCTTGGGCTTAGGAGATCCTCTTACATCATCCTCTCAAGTGGCTGAGACTATAGGTGCCTACCACAATGCCCAGCTAGTTTTCTACAGATGGAGTCACACTCTGGCTCAGGCTGGTCTTGAACTTGTGAGCTCAAGCAATTCACCCACCTTGGCCTCCCCGAGTGCTAGGATTACAGCCGTGAACCACCATGCCCTGCCTTATTCTAGAACTTGATAATTGCAATGTTTGCCTACATCGTGAATGTAATTCATTTCACTGAATTGTACACTTTATTTATTTATATTTAGAGACAGAGTCTCAATTTTACACCCTCGGTAGAGTGCTGTGGCGTCACAGCTCACAGCAACCTCCAGCTCTTGGGTTTAGGTGATTCTCTTGCCTCAGACTCCTGGGACCACAGGTGCCCACCACAATGCATGTCTATTTTTTGTTGCAGTTTGGCCAGGGCCCTCAGTATATGGGGTCAGCACCCCATCATTAAGCCACAGGCACCACCCTATTTATTTATTTTTGAAGTTTTGGGGGGGTTTTTAGTTTGAAACTCACTTTGTCACCCTGGGAAGAATGCCATGGCATCATAGCTCACGGCAACCTCAAACTCCTGGGCTCAAGGAAGCTTCCTGCCTCAGCCTTCTGAGTAGCTAGAACCACAGGTGCTTGCCATAATGCCTAGCTAATTTTTCTATCTTTTCTAGAAATGAACTCTCACTCTTGCTTAGGTTGGTCTCAAATTCCTGGCCTCAAGTGATCTGATCCTCCCACCTCCGCCTCCCAGAGGTGCTAGGATTATAGGCATGAGCCACCCAAATGTCACACTTTACAAGGGTTAAAGTGGAAACCTTATGTGTATCTTATCACATTAAAAACCCAGGTTCTGGCTGAGCACAGTGGCTCGTGCCCTTAATCCTAGCACTCTGGAAGGCTGATGTAGGTGAATTGCCTACACTCACAAGTTCAAGACCAGCCTGAGCAAAAGCAAGATCCCATCTCTACTACAAATAGAAAAACTAAGATAAGAGAATCGCCTGAGCCCAAGAGTTGGAGGTTGCTGTGAGCTATGATGCCATAGCACTCTACCAGGGGACAGCATGTCTCAAAAAAAAAAAAAAAATCTAGTTCTGATGAAAGCTCTGAGGTCTGGTCCTGTTGACCTCTGACCTCACCACTCTTCCAGCTGCACAAGAGGCTTATTGTCTCCACCTCAGCACCTTTGTACTTGCCTCTACTCAGAATGTGCTTCTCTGCTTCTCTTCCTCCCCTTTTGGCTAGAGACAATCATGAGGACATGCTCTCCAAATTGTACTCACTGCCACGTCTACACTGCCTCGCTTAGCACCCACTCCATAGCAGGCAATCAGAAAATGTGAGAAAGGACAAACAAACGCACAAAGATGTAATCACAATGCCTGAAGATTAAAAAACAAATGCATGAGGATGGTAACTGTTTTGACCCTGCCTATTTTGTATGCCATAAGGTGAGGTTTGGGTTCTATTTTTTTTTTTCTTTTCTTTTGGCAGTTTTTTTTTGGCCAGGGCTGGGTTTGAGCCCACCACCTCTGGCAAATGGGGCCAGTGTCCTACCCCTTTGAGCCACAGGCGCTGCCCTCCCCCCCCCCCTTTTTTTTGTTTTGAGACAAGAGTCTTACTATGTCGCACTCGGTAGAGTGTCGTAGCATCGCAGCTCACAGCAACCTCAAACTCTTCAGCTTAAGTGATTCTCTTGCCTCAGCCTCCCAAGCAGCTGGGACTACAGGCATCCACCACAATGCCCAGCTATTTTTTGTTGCAGTTGTCATTGTTATTTTAGCTGGTCTGGGCTGCGTTCAAACCCGCCAGCCTTGGTGTATGTGGCTGTCACCTTAACCACTGTGCTACGGGCGCTGAGCATGGGTTGTATTATTTTTTAAACTTTTTTGAAGGGGGGCACCTGTGGGTAAAAGGAGTAGGGCAATGGCCCCATACACTGGAGGTGGTGGGTTCAAGCCTGGCCCTGGCCGAAAACTGAAAAAAAAAACAAAACGTTTTTTGGTAATTGAGTTAAAATATTCCACACATTCACAATACTGTACAATTGTCATCTTCATCTACTCACAAATAATATTTTTTTTAGACAGTCTCAAGCTGTCGCCCTGGGTAGAGTACCATCATGGCATCATAGCTCACAGCAACCTCCAACTCAGGCTCAAGTGATCCGATCCTCTTGCCTCAGTTTTTCTTTTCTTTTCTTTTCTTTTTTTTAGAAAGAGTCTCAAGCTGTCACCCTGAGTAGAATGCTGTGGCATCACAGCTCACAGCAACCTCAAACTCTTGGGCTTAAGCGATTCTCTTTCCTCAGCCTCCCAAGTAGGTGGGACTACAGGCGCCTGCCACAATGCCCATCTACTTTTTTGTTTGTAGTTGTCAATGTTGTTTGGCAGGCCCAGGCTAGATTCGAACCTGTCAGCTCCAGTGTATGTGGCTGGTGGCCTACCTGCTGAGCTACAGGTGTCGGGCCTAGTTTTTCTATTTTTAGTAGAGACAGGATCTCAATTTTGCTCAAGCTGGTCTCAAACTCGTGAGCTCTAGCAATCCACCCGCCTTGGCCTCCCAGAACTCACAAATAATTTTTATTACCCCCAAAGGAAACGCTAATCCAGTGGTTCTCAACCTTCCCAATGCCGCAGCCCTTAATACAGTTCCTGTGGGTTGCAACCCACAAGTTGAGAACTGCTAATCCATCAGTACTCAATCCCCATACTCTCTTCCACTAGCCCCTGACAACCACTAGTCTACTTTGTCACCATAGGCCTTCTTTTTTTCTTTTTGAGACAGAGTCTCCCTATGGTGCCCTGGGTAGAATACCATGGTGTAATAGCTCACAGCAACCTTAAACTCCTGGGATCAAGCAATCCTCCTACCTCACCTGCCTGAGTAGCTGGGACTATAGGCACTTCACACCAGCCCCAGCTAGTTTTTCTCTTTTTGGTAGAGATGGGGTCTCACTTTGCTCAGGCTGATCTTGAAGTCTTGAGCTCAAGGGATCCTGTTGCCTGGGCTACCCAGAGTGCTAGGATTACAGGCATGAGTCGCTGCGCCTGGCTTGTGATCATAGACTTTTTAACCTTATTTAATTTTAAAATTATTTTTTTTCTGACCTACAAAAGCTGTGCAATTTTTTTTTTTTTTTTTTTTTTTAGAGACAGAGCCTCAAGCTGTCGCCCTGGGTAGAGTGCCTTGGCATTACAGCTCATAGCAACCTCTAACTCCTGGGCTCAAGTGATTCTCCTGCCTCTGCCTCCCAAGTGGCTAGGATTACAGGCACCGGCTGCAACACCCAACTATTTTTTGGTTGCAGCTGTCATTGTTGTTTGGAGGGCCTGGGCTGGATTCAAACCCGCGAGCTCAGGTGTATGTGGCTGGCACCTTAGCCGCTTGAGTCACAGGCGCCGAGCCTGTGTAATTTTTTAAAATTTTTTAAATAGAGAAGTAGTCTCCTTATGTTGCCCAGGCTAGTCTCAAACTCTTGGTCTCAAGTGCTCCTCTCACCTTAGCCCCCCAAAGTGCTGGGATTACAGCTATAAGCCACTGCACCTGGCCTGACTTTTTGACCTTTTCATGTAGGTTTATGATGTAGAGAGATATGTACAGGGAGCACCTTAAGTAACCAGCTCTGATAGCAGAAAACAGAATGTCTCTGGCTCCAAGAAGGCCTTCATGACATCTTTAGCTGTTATCCTGACTTTGCTGGTGAGGTTTGCCTGCCTATTCATAGGAAACACATAGGATGTGCACTTGTCTGCCCGGCTTCTCCTCCTCAGTACACATTCATGTTGCCACGTGTGGGTATGGTTTCTTTCCTCTCTTATAGTGTCTCACTATAGGAATACCCTCAGTTTGTTTACATGTTCTCTTAACTGCTTTTGGGTCTCCCTCCCACTTTTGCTGCTGCAGTGAGTAATGCCTTATATGGCTTTTGTCTAGATGTTTCTCTAATTGTAATGAGGAGCTAACAGAAGGTTTTAGCAGAAGGTAGCAGATCTGATTCCCATTTCAAGGGCTTCAGTTGCGGAGTGGATGGATGGGAACGGGATGGAAAGCAGAAGACAAGACAAGCAGATCTTCTCAATTGCCCTTTGAAATCACTGTGGCCCTCCATTAGTATCATGTAGCTTTTGTAACACATCATCACAAATTTTGTGGCTTAAAACAAAAATTTATTCTTTCATAGTTCTGGTGGCCAGGAGGGGTCCTTCCTTGCTTCTTCCAAATTCTGGTGGTGCCAGATATTCCTGGGCTTGTGGATGTATCACTCCAATCTTTAAGGCCAGTGTCTTCAAATCTTTCTTTGTTCTGACTTCCTATCACTTTTGCTATGGACTGAGTTGTGTCCCTCTCAAATTCATATTTTGAACTCTAACCCCCCAGGTGGTGGTATTTGGAAATGAAGCCTTGGTTTTGTCTTTTTTTTTTTTTTCTTTGCCTATAATGGAGCCTTTGTAAGGTAATTACACTTAGATGAGGTTGTAAGGGTGGGTTTAGTCCCTTACAAAGAAGGGACACCAGAGAGTACCGCCCAAACCTCCCACTTCCAAGAAGCCAAAGAAGTCCTTAGAATGAAATTTACCTCGATTTTAGACATCCCCCTCGCCAGAACTGTGAGAAATAAATTTTTGTTGTTAAAACCACTACTCATTTGAGCCACAGGCGCCATCCTCTGCCTCTCTTCTTCAACAACAATGCATATTGATTTACATTTAGGGCCCAACAAATAATTGAGAATAATCTCTGTCTTTCAGCATCTTTAGGTTCGGCGCATATGGCTCAAGCGGCTAGGACGCCAGCCACATACACCTGAGCTGGTGGGTTCGAGTCCAGCCTGGGCCTGCCAAACGACAATGATGGCTGCAACCAAAACATAGCCAGGTTTTGTGGCAGGTGCCTGTAGTCCCAGCTACTTGGGAGGTGGAGGCAGGAGAATCACTTGAGTCCAGGAATTGGAGGTTGCTGTGAGCTGTGATGCCATAACACTCTACCCAGGGCAACAACAACAAAAAAAGATTCTTAATCACCTTGACTCAAACTGTACAAAAGTGGTGTCTGTAGCTCAGTGGATGGGTAGGGTGCCAGCCACATGCACCCAGGCTGGCAGGTTCGAACCCAGCCTGGGCCAGCTAAAACAACAATGACAACTGCAACAACAACAACAAAAACAGCTGGGCGTTGTGGTGGGTGCCAGCTATTTTTTTTTTTTTTTGCAGTTTTTGACCGGGACCAGGTTTGAACCTGCCACCATCTGGTATATGGGGCTGGCGCCCTACTCAATGAGCCACAGGCACCACCCAGCAAGAGAATCTCTTAAGCCCAAGAGTTTGAGGTTGCTGTGAGCTGTGACGCTACAGCACTCTACTGAGGGAGACATAGTAAGACTCTGTCTCAAAAAAATAAAATAAAATAAAAACTGTACAAAAGTAATGCATGTAACCAAAATGTTTTCTGCCTGTCACAGCAGCTCACTCCTGTAATCCTAGCATTCTGGGAGGCCGAGGCAGGTGGATTGCTTAAGCTCACTGAGTTCAAGACCAGCCTGAGCAAAAGCAAGACCCTATCTCTACTAAAACAGAAAAACTGTAGCTCAGTGGCTAGGGCACTGGCCACATACACTGGGGCTGGCGGATTCGAACTTGGCCTAAGTCTGCCAAACAACAACAATTACAACCAAAAAAAAAAAAAAAAAAAAAAGCCAAGGTGGCTCCTGTGGCTCAAAGGAGTAGAGCACCAACCCCATATACCAGAGATGGCGGGTAGCGGGTTCAAACCCAGCCCCGGCCAAAAACTGAAAAAAAAAAAAAAAATAATAAATAAATAAATTATATATATATATATATATATATACACACACACACACACACACACACACACACACACACACACATATGCAGGGCCCAGTGGCTCACGCCTGTAAGAAAAAAAAAAAATCAGAGCGCTGTGGTGGGTGACTGTAGTCCCAGCTACTTTGGAGGCTGAGGCAAGAGAATTTCTTAAGTCCAAGAGTTTGAGGTTGCTGTGAGGTGTGATGCTACGGCACTCTACTGAGGGCCACAAAGTGAGACTCTGTCTCAAAAAAAAGAAAAAAGTTTTTATGCAGCACCTGTAGCTCAGTGGGTAGGACCCCAGCCAAATACACCAAAGCTGCCAGTTTGAACCCAGCCTGGGCCAGCTAGAACAATGACAATTGCAACAACAACAAAAATAACCTTTAGTCCCAGCTACTTGGGAGGCTGAGGCAACAAAAATGCTTAAGCCTAAGAGTCTGAGGTTGCTGTGAGCTATGATGCTACAGCACTCCAACCAGGGTGACAGCTTTAGATTCTGTCTAAAAAAAAAAAAAAAAAAAAGGTTCAGGGCGGTGCCTATGGCTCAGTGAGTAGGGCACTGGCCCCACATACAGAGGGTGGCAGGTTCAAACCCAGGCCAGGCCAAACTGCAACAAAAAAATAGCCAGGCGTTGTGGTGGGCGCCTGTGGTCCCAGCTACTCGGGAGGCTGAGGCAAGAGAATCACTTAAGCCCAAGAGCTTGAGGTTGCTGTGAGCTGTGACGCCACAGCACTCTACTGAGGGCAATAAAGCGAGACTCTGTCTCTACAAAAAAAAAAAAAAAAAAAAAAAAATATTAACCCCCTGTAGCACAGCCCCAAAATTGAAACCCCAAAAAACCAAAGCTGGTGGGTTCGAACCCACCCCAGGCCGGCCAAACAATGACAAA
>CAUYPK010132969.1:0-46389 GCA_963574355.1 Loris lydekkerianus
TAAAATTTATTATCATTCCTCAAAGTTTTATTGAATTCTTTCTAATCTTAAACAGTTCTACTAACTCTAGAGTCATTTTCAATGTTCCATAACATCGATATGTTATCCTTGGTCTGTAATACACACTTTTTTTACAAAAAAGTTTTTTGTGACATATTCTTCCAACCAAGCTACCTGCTTACTTCTATTTATTTTTTAATAATTTCAATTAAATACGACCAATTTATTTCTTTTTTATATACTTTTTGCATTTTGTCTCTAGGATTTAACTTTGGATAAATGTTTTTTGTCCTCATATAGGAGAAGTATAAACTCATTAGCTGGCTGATGGTTATCCTGCATTAATATGAAGAATGCAAATTTATGTAATATACAAATATGTTACAAATTCTACCATTATTATGATTTCCCTATTCAATTTAAACATGACCAATTTATTTGGGATTTGCACATCTGTTAAAAGTTCTTTTTCACATGCTTCATTTTTGGCTCTAATTCTGTAGGATACCAACAGTATTTTTTAAAGTGTGCAAAAAAATTCAAACTGATTTCAAAGTTATCATAGGCTCCTCCACTTTAACTCATATTCATGGAAATTTACTTATTTGTTTATTTATTTGTGCAAATTCTCACCATCTTTTTCTCTAGTATCTATAATTGGCACTTTCTGTCAAATCAGCCTACTTCATAAAGTGCTCAATCTCGAAGAGATTTGTTTAAAGTTCTCCCAGGAAGTTCCATTATTGTAAGCAATCCACAGAATTAAAAAGCAGTGTCAGAAAGTATACAAAATAGATAAGGTCAGCTTGTTGCAAAGTAAAATATGTATCAAAAGAACATAGTTGACTCTATTTTTTTTCTGTCTCCTTTTTCCTGCCTAATAATTAGTTATTTATTTCCTTTGTAGCTTTCCTCTAGTATACTCATGACACTTAGAAAATAAGAGTGAACACAAATGACAAATAATTTTGTAATAAAACAGTGGAGATTGTCCCTATTCTGTTTTCACACTTTTCCTGTAGTCTTTAATAAGGTTTATTTCATATTGACTTCTTAAATGAATTATGGGATGTTGTTTGTGCCACCTGTGGCTGTGAATACAAACAGCAAATGATATAAATGATCTTTCTTAATCATTCTGACATACTCAACTAGCAGAGTAATGAGGCAAAATACATCTAACACAATAAACATAAGTAAATAAAGGAAAAAGAAAGAAAATAGGACGAACAATAAATTTCAAAGGAATTAGACTTGTGCTCATTCATAATGTGCTTCCTGGCAATGTTAATACCAGTCATCCACATGACAAAAGAGCAGCAAAATGTTGGGGTTTGGTCCTAGGTGAAGTGGCTCATGCCTGTAATCCTAGCCCTCGGAGTGGCTAAGGCGGCAGGGTTGCTTGAGCTCAGGAATTTGAGACCAGCCTGAGCAACACCAAGACCCCCATCTCTTAAAAAAAAAAAAAAGAAAAGAAAGAAAGAAAGAAAGAAAAAATTGGATGTTGGAATTCTTGCCTTGCGTCTTCACTATGAAAGTGAATTCTTGTTAAAACAAGCTGAATGAATTTTGTTTATACTGCCAGACATCTTCCAGATACATAAGAAAATCAGAATCCAATATAACTAGTTAGTTATATTGCTAACATGAGAAGAAAATCAAATTTATTTCTACATTATCATGTCTCTTTTCTAGTTTTTCCTCAAGCCTAAATAAAAGTATTTTAGAAACCAAGGATAGAATAAAAATGTAGATATAAGTTAATTAGAAACATATATTTTTCAGTTGTTCATCCCTCAATTATATGGTAATTGAAAATTAAATGTTAACTGGAAATATTATAGTATTTTTACCATTATCAAAGCAGCAATAATGATACTTAATACATAATTGTAACTGTTAAATAATTTATAGATATATTGAAGGTAATGTATTTTATTAAGGTGATTAATGTATCATTAGATAATTTTTTTCATAATGTAATAATCAATATTTCTTTTTACCACTAGAGTTTTATAATAGTTCATATTTAAAAATATTTTGATAATTCATATGATAAAGCAAAATAATTGTGCCAACCATCTGATGCTATACGGGTTAATAATTTATATGAAGACTCATTGTTTTGCATTTATTTAAAAATCACCGCATGTAATGTTCACAATATTACATGTATAATATTTAAAGTTGTATGTAAAAACCTGAATCAGGTGGTTTAGATAGCTCACCTTACTGACTTGGTTTAGCTTTTGTTAAACGGTGAGGCATTTATGCAAATAACTCCACTGTTCAATGCAGAAGACAAACTCAAGCAGAATGGCTGTTTCATAGTTTCACTCTAAGTTATCTTCTAATGTTTTTAACTCACACCTACTATAAGATTGGAGGGGTACAAAGCTGTTTTGATATAAACACTTGTTTCTTTTAAAGTCTATGATTTTTAATGTAGGGATATGAAGAATTAAAGTGAATGGCAACCTCTACAAAACCCCCAGTTAGTATAGGTCAGTACATTTTGAGATTATGATCAATAGAATAATAAACACATAAAATGTTTCCTGTAAAAATTCACAGAGTAATTAAATTCTTTTGCACTTCCTTTTGTAACATAAGAGGCTCAAAAATAACCCTTTCTGTGATTCTCATAAGATATATGTTTTAAAGATGTTTTCTTATCAGGCTCCTGTTGGGGGAAAAAGTAACAATGGAAATATTATAATAAATTGTATGTATCTTATATTAAATATAGTTTGTTGTTAATGGGTATAAAATCACTTGCAATCTAGTGGCAAAGGTGAATCACAAGATTGTCAAGTGACGAGCAAATCAAAATATTCAATCATACTTAAGAAGTATGGAGAACGCTCTTAAGAGGTTTAGAAGAAAGAGAAGGAAAAGTGTTTGGAAGCTAAGAATTCATGAGAATTTAACCATTCTGGGACTTCTTAGTTAGCACTTTGACCTCACTGCTGGTTAATATTTTCTCTGAGTAGAGATCTTTGAGAGAAAATAGACACACAGTTCCTCTCTGGGCTCTGTGGTGCTCTATTATAAAATACGGTTTTTGCTCCCCTCAAAATTCATTGCTAGTAGAATATATCAAAATATAACTTAAGTTTTTGTTTATCACTATATTGGTTTCCCATTACTGCCAAAAAAAAAATCACAAATTTAGTGGTTTAAAATAAAATAATCACTGTTTTACAGTGGAAAGTTCTCAAAGTTCAAGGTGTCAGCAGGGGCTTGCTTCTACTGAAACAGTTTGACTATTGTCAGTATATATAAAAGCTACTGATTTGTGAGTATTAATTTTGTATCCAGAAATGCTGCTGTATTCCTTGATCGCTTCTAAAAGTTTTATAGTTGAGTCCCTGGGTTGTCTAGGCATAAAATCATATCATCTGTGAAGAGTGAAACTTTGATCTCCTCGGACCCTATTTGGATACCAATTTTCTTCCTTAATTTGCCTAAATAAGTAATACCTGCAAGTGTGTCAAGAAGGGGATTAAAACTATTTTGAAAGTAATTCACGGCAAATAGGGAGAAAGTATGGGCTAACTCTGTGCTCTTAGAAAATAATCTGATTCTACCCACAGATATTGTAAGTATGATACAGACAAGTAAAACACCACAGTAGCTAATGCTGTATGGAATGCTTTCCTTGAGCTAAGCACTTTTATGTGTCTTGAATTCATTATCTCTTTGATTAATCTGTATAGGGTGCTTTTAAGGTCACCATGCATACACACATAAGAGGGAAATTGGGGGGTTTTTTGTTTTGTTTGTTTGGGGAGTTTTTTTGGGGGGGATTTGTTTGTTTTGTTTTGTTTTGTTTTTTAAATGATGTCTCAGTCTGTTGCCCAGGCTAGAGTGCCATGGCATCAGCCTAGTTTACAGCAACCTCAAACTCCTGAGTTTGAACAATCTTTCTGTCTCAGCCTCCCAAGTAGCCTGGACTGCAGGCACCTGCCACAACCCCCGATTAATTTTTCTATTTTTAATAGAAACAAGGTCTCACTCTTGCTCAGGCTGGTCTCAAACACCTGGCATCAAGCAATCTTCCCACCTTGGCCTCCCAGAATGCTGAGATGATAGGTTTGAACCACTGCACCTAGCATCATAGGAGGAAATTGTAGGTAAATGCATCTTTACTTACAGAATATTCAATACAAGATTTTACAAAATATTTACAAAGTAGTTCTCTATGTGTTGATATGTAAATATAAAAGCATTAAAAGGCAAAACATACTATAATATAAAACCTGGTATGAATTTATCAATTTTCCTGATATGTGCTTACTTATGTTACATTAGAGAATGAAATCAAGATATTCAAAATTTATATTTGTTATGTCATAATTTTATTCAAATCAAACATTAAAGACATATAATTGTTAAATATTCAAAATGTGGTTTGATATTACTCTCCTCACACACCCTTATTCCATCCCAAATTCATCAAATACGTCTTATCAAACACATAGAAGTGATATTAATATTTCAATAAAATCTTTTTCTGACAAAAAACATCTAGTCCTGTTTTATTGTCAAATATGGTGCCTTTCTATTGTAGATTGAATATTAAGAATGTTGCATTTCAGTAAGTGCAAAGTGAAGCAGTCTCTATTTTATTACTATTTTATCAAGCAAATGTAATCTTTCAGTGACAATTATGGACAATACATTCTGGTACATGTTTAACTATGAGAAAATCTTACTGAAATATTCAAAAGTTTTTTGAACGTTCAAAAAAAAGTTTCTTTTTTAATGAATGTTTGCATGTCTTAAATTGCATTCCATGTTAGCAAAAGATAATTTGTAGTTAGTATGTGACCTATTATATTGCCTACACTTTTTTCTGCTAAAATTGAGGTCATTTATAATAGCAAGTTATGCATTTTATGGGACATTAGTCAAACATTCAGCTGTTGCAAGATATTACAAAGGGCCTTGCTAAAGAAGAAGAGTGAAGAGAAGATTTCTTAGGAAAACTCAATTATAGATACAACAGTTCATTTATTTTATCACACTCTTTTGTTGAATGTCATCCTTTATGTATGTGTGTACATATACGTAAATATAAAATTTGATACCCTGAAATACATGTCAAATATTTATTTAATTAAAAGTAAACTTTTACCCTCTGCATTTAATTTGAAAATTCATATGTAGAAAAATAGTGATAAGTCATTTATTTTATGATATAAATTGAAACTATAGCTTGTTGAATTTAATAGTCATTTAGACTCCCCAAGTTAGTATTTTACTATACTATGAACTTGTTAAAATTCCATGCTTTCCATAGGTTTCTATTTATACTTTTCAGAACTATTTTTTCTTTGTAACAATAGAATTTTTGTTATTTTTCAGAGTTTCTCACAAAAGGCTATATTGTTTACCTTTTGTTATAGCAAGGGTGGACACACTGCTAGGGTGCAGCTAGTGATTGCTAATTAGAAGAGACGTGTGTCATGTTAGATTGGCCCTTGGAAAGAAAGACGGGCCCTTCTCATTTTCTCCTTCATTGAAAGGTCTAATGTTGACCTCCATTGAAAGGCCCGGTGGGTAGATACCTTTAAGCATCTGGACAGGTAACACACACTATGGACAACAAAGCACAAGGTGGAAGAAACCTGGTAAAGTCAGCCAGCTTTTATTCTATCCAAGAGAAATTTTGATACAAAATGTAGTAATAAGTAAAAAATTAAAAAGATGTCCAAATCTAAATGGCATCTCACTAGTGAGTAGAGAGTAGGCAACATTGTGGCAGGGAAGGTGGAGACCTTTGTTAAGTAATGTTAAGAATGTTCCCTGAGATACTTTGAGAGATACACCATGTGCTAGCAGAGTATGAAAATTAGCTAGAACTGGATGAAAGAAACAGCAACAGCAAAATTATGTGATTTTATTTGTTCCCTCTATAAGCAAAGTTCTACCACAGATCAACTTAGGCTGGGCATAAAAAAAAAATCACCCTGCTCCAAAGAGGATTGGGAGACAAGACTGACTCTCTAAGCCAGCAGTTGTGAACCTGTAGGTTGTGACCCCTTTGTAACAATGAAAATACATGTTGGCATTAGAAAAGTTGAGAACCACTGCAAGCTTTTCTGCACACCTTGCATTAAGATTTTGTAACAGGCATGGGTCCAACTGGAAACATCAAGTCATGCAAATTATTTTCTCCTCAACCTACTAGTTTATACATACATATGACCACAAATTAAAACCAATGTTTATGATACCATGGTTCATTGAATGTACAGAGGCTCTTATCCCAAAGGGCAACCTGAGGATGGTAGCTAAACTTTGGTTTCTTATACAAGTCTACTCTATCTACCTTGACAACAAAAACCAAGGCTATATAATTTAATTTGCACAAAAATTATTTCCTCAGAGAGAGTAATTATGGGGCTGCTTCAGCACACTGGTTGCATTTTTTATACTTTGTTAATTCAGTGGAGTGCTTCCTAACTAACTTGCGTGAGTAGTTTGTAAAGACTACAGTAACACGTAATTCAAATTATGTGCCACTGAAGAAAGTATATGGGAATGTTTGAAGAATCTATTCAGCAGGATATTAAAGAACAGATTTGAAACGAACAAACAATAGCATAACAACAAAGAACCCCGCTATTAAGGGAATGTGCTATCAATATTAGCACATGGAATTTACTAGAGGCAAGCAAATGTAAATTTACCATGAAAATTTGCAAAAATTTGGTGAATATGTATTTCATTTCTCACCACAAAAAATAGCCTTGTCAGCAAAAGCCTATGAAGATTCAACATTGAAAGATCTGCACAGGCATTTCAAAACGTCCTGATATGAAATGGGGCAGGCATGCTCTCAAACGCTTACCTCTGTGTGGCCACAGCAAGCAATGGACGGGAAGGAATCTCCTAGAGGACAGGTCTCAAAACTTCCAGATAGATGCATCAAAACTGACTGCAGAGAGTTTTTCCTCACTGCTCCGCAAATTTGGGAATTTGCAATTGACAAGAAACGTGTCTGAGTTTCCCACACTTTGATTTTCCAAATGGAGGTTTTGAATGTGGTGTCTATTGTACAAAAATGTACATAGGGATGTGGGTGGGAATAAAATTTATATAATCTATAATCACACATTTGATGAATAATATTTTTTCACATCTAGCCATTCAGGACTTGGAGTTTGATAAAGTAACTAGGTATATCTTCGTGTTGTTTCTATTGAGTATGGAGAAGATAGTTTAATGCCTTTAAAAAGATCAGCATGGATATTCTGCTTTGTAAAATTATAGGCCTTTTATACATTGTACTTCTATACGAATGCAAGTTTTAATTTAGTATATGGCCATCCAGATAAAAACTGTCTCACTTTGTCTCCCTGGCAATTACGTGTGTGTGTGTGTGTGTGTGTGTGTGTGTATTCAGATTGTTTGTTTTGTTTCTAAGCTAAATACCATTTACAAGCAGCACCTATAATTAGTATTCAGTATTTATATATCATACTGTTAGTATGACCCTACACTTGCACCTTGTATAGATAATGTTAAACTTATGTAAAAAGGGTACTAGTTCTGATAAAGGACCACAGTAACTGTAAACACTTATCCCTTACCACTCCGTTGTAGAGGAGTCCCCGGAGTCCAAGCTCGAGCTTGCAATAAAACGGCTCTTTTGCTTTTACGTCGGAATCGGCTCCCTGGTGGTCTTTGGGGACTTCGTGTTCTGGGCATAACATCCACTATCTCCTAAAATACAGTAAATTTAATACATATAATATGTAATAAATATCTTCTATACATAACACATATTTTCTGATGTATAACATTAGTCTACTAATTTTATGATACCTCAGTTGTATAAATTACTTAAAATAAAAGCATAGACATATACATTCATTTTGTGGTACAAAATTTTATGTAGAATGAACATATATTGGAAGCAATAGATGGCTACTGGTTCCTTATCATAGAGAAGTTACAGTGGTTTTATCTCACCCCTTATTCATCTAACCCTCATGATTTTTCCACTGTTTTGTAGGTTGGTGATTTTAAATATTTAAAAAGTTAATTTGAAGGCAGCTTTGAAAAAAAGCTTGGTAATTTTGATTTGCATTCTTTCACTGTAAAAAATGTATTACTAAAGAATGACAGGAATAGGGAATGAAAGGTTTTATTTAGTTGTTTTATGTGTGGTTCAGGAGAGATTACTCACTGTCACTTGGAAATTGTCAGAGTGAGCTGCTGTGGGACCATCCATCCTCTGCACCTGTAGTTTATGGAGAACATTTGTAAGTTTCAAGAGCACTTTCCATAATACCTACTTAGCCTTTGAAACCACTTTCGTTATAATATATTCTTTAATTATGAAGCTAAATCAAATGCAATGAAAAATATCTATTTTCCTGAAATAGGTTTTCTCTACATCTATAGAAAAAATATAAATTTTAAATAAACAGAAAAACAAGGCCTTATACAACGAGAAAGAAAAGTATTAATTTTAAACAATATCAGTAATATGACTAAAGGGAATACACAAAAAATGATTGCCATGATAATTTTACAAAAAACTGAATCCCATATTGTGGAGAAAAAAGGGGGGCAATATTTTCTGAGTCACCTAGTTAATGTTCTTGACTAACAATTTCTAAAAATACAGATAAAGGCCTCTGAAGATTATTCTGGGTGGTGGTTTGACAGCAGCATAGAGCATCTCTTCTGATAATCAGTTTAGTTCCATAGGGTTCGATTTCAACAAGTGTGTTAGATTTATAAACAAAGTAAATTTAAGTTATACTTTATTTTCTGTGCATTTTTGTAGAGTTAAATATCAATTCAAGTTAATAGTTAGAGTCAGAAGATATCGATTTAACACCATCAAATTGGTGTGAAGGCTTTTAGCAATAGGAATGCAATACTAGGAAGCCACACTATAGTGCTCCTTCATTCACCTGCAAAATAATATTTCACATTTTTGAATGAAACATAAGTACCAACTGATACTTATATGGCACCAACCTGAGCTTCAATGTATAATTCATAAAATAATCAAGACATCATGAATTTTCTTCCTTTTAAATTATTCAAGTTTAAACAGATAATTCAAAATTATTGGCATTTTTTCTTTTTTATACTTTTTTTTTTTTTTTAATATTGACACATCTATTCATTTTCACAGACCTGAGTAAAAATGTATGGACCAAACAATGGAGTACACACTACTATCTTCTTGTGCTTTTTCAATATCCAAGTGCAAATCAATGACAATAAAATTTCAGTTTCCTTAATCTGTGCTAATTTTTAATCTCTATGAATTTTCAATGTTTTAATACAATCAAATCAGATATGAGAATTTCCAAATGTCAATTGTCAATTGAGAAAAATAATAACTGGGTTTGAAAAAGTAAATTGCCTGAAGTCAGATGGAAGGTAATTGATAGAGATTTCAAACCAAGAATACTGGTCATCCATTCCTCAATTTTCTGCTACCTAGTTCAGCTTCCAATTTGCAAATAATTTCTTTAAAGATCTAGCATTTTTTGAAAGGGTATAAAAATAATTCCTAAAACTACTGATGTTTGGCTTAAAGAGATTATTTCCCCAAAACATTCGGATACTAAGTAGCTATAATATTTAATGACCATGATAATTGCAGTAGTAATTTTTTGTGCCCATAAGATTTTCTACAAATTATATTTGAATTTGGACCAAAACATATTTATAATAAGTAAAAATAGTTAAAATGTTAACTGCAAAATTATTTTTAAAAAATATGAAATTTTACCTTAAAATACATTAAGCCATTAATTAAATCAGTAAGGAAGGAAGACACATTCCTAAAAAAAAATATTTCAAAATGAAAGCACAAACAGCAAAATCACAAACAACAGTAACAAAAAGTGGTTATTCAGATTTTATCAAATTTCAAACTGTTGTGCATGTAAGGGAAGAAAAAATAATTTAAAAAGACAATGTACACTATGGGAGAAAATGTTTTAAAAATCCTATACACATATCTGATAAGGCATCCAGATAGAAAAACTAATTAGTCAATATCAAATAGCCTTTTTAAAAAATGGGCAAAAACATGAATAGTGATTCTTCAGAAAAAGCTATACAAATAAACAACAAACAGAAAAAACTTTCAACACTCTTAGCCAATAGAAAATGCAAGTCAGAACGATAATGACAAAGCAATTTCACCTTCTCAGCTAGTTACTGAAAAAATAAACTAGAAATAACATGTGTTAAGAAGCAGAGGACGTAGAGAAATTAGAAACCTTGTGCATTACTGGTGGGAAGGTAAAATGGTGCAACCATTATGGAAAACAGTTTCATGGTCCTCAAAAGTTAAAGATAGAATAACCCTGATGTTCTATCTACTTCTAGACACATAAGCTGTCAAAATGAAAACCAGGTATTCAAACAAATACATGTGCAAATATGTCTATAACAGCAGTATTCATATTGATGAGGTTAATCCAAATGTCCATTAACAGATGAATAGATGAATTGTTGTATAAATATATAATCAAATATTATGCAGTTATAAGAAGTAATGAAAGACAAATAAATGCTGCAATGTTGATGAACATCAAAAGCACTATGCTAAACTATATTAACTTAAAGTCCAAACCTGAGTCTCTCCAAATGAATTCGGGTCCTCAGAAAGTATTGTGGTCACTAGTTATATCATTATGTGCTCCTCAAATTAAAGATACATATTTAACACCATATCCTGAAAAAAAACAAAACAAAACAAAACAAAAAAACGTAGCCTGTAACTTAAAGCGTTCTCATAAATGTATTTGTAGTTCCATATACTTTCACTATTTACTAGCTTTTGATTTCCTTTTGCATGGAATATTTATTTTTATCCTTTTACTTGTGTCTATGAGAATTCCTATGCTTAGATGAGATTATCGAAGACATCATACAATTGTGTTGTATGCGTGTCTGTCTTTAATCTATTCAGCCAAGCTGTGTCTTGCAGACCAAGCATGAATAAGGTTTACATTCTTTAGTGGCATTGATATTTGACACACTGTTCTGGGTAGCATAGCTGAATAACATCTAAATGCTTTGCTTTAATCCCTCATGTTGCTGAATTACTATTAGCTTTAACATTTGGCTATTTTTACACTGGTGGGTATTTACTACTCTGTTTCATGTATGGACCACTTTTAAGAATTTACTTAAAAAGGGAAAGTATAGTATAATAAGTATAATGTAATAAGTATAGTGAAATAAGTATAGTGTAATAAGTATAAAGTAGAAAGTATAGTGTAATAAGTATAGTGTAATAAGTTTTGTTAGTGTTTGCATATCTGGGAAATACTTTATTTCTCCTTTATTTATGAAACTTAGTGTTACAGGATACCAAATTCTAGGCTGGCAGTTATTCTGTTTAAGAACACTAAAAATTGGAGTCCAATCTCTTCAAGATTGTAAATTCTCTGCTGAGAAGTCTGCCGTTAGTGATGGATTTTTTTTTTTTTTAATTTAAATAACTTGTTTCTTTCACCTTCCAGCTTGTACAATTTTCTCCCTTACTTTGACCGTGGCCAAAATGATGACTATATGACTGGGTGACGTCCTATCTACTTAGAATCTTTCCTTCCAACAGGTTTTTCATGCTGTTCTTTATTTTCACTCTAGAATAATTATAATTTTACATTATCTCACTTTGCAAAGTTCTATAATTTTTGCAGTGGTTATGAATTCTTTTTTCCTAAATTGTTGACTGATTAGGTTACTTCTGAAGGCTTGTCTTCAAGTTCTGAAATATTTTCTTTTGCTTGTTCTGTGTGTTGTTGAAACTTTTTGCTCTAGTTTGAATTTTTTGAAATGACGCTTTTAATAATATTTCTTTATGCTCTATCTTTCCTTATGTTATCTTTTTTTGGTACATTTACGTCTTGCATTTTTTTTTTTTTGTTGTTGTTGTTGTTTTTCCTTTGCATTGGTTTTCAACCAACAATGGTAACCAACATCAGTTTCCGGATTTGCTGCCTAGATTCTGAATTCCATAGTTGACATTTTGATGATTTCCTTTAAGTTGGAGTCCTTCGATAGCAAACTATTGTGACTATTGAAGTATTGTATCAATTTGTATTTTCATGTTGTCAGATTTCTTATGGTGGTTCCTTCTCATCAGAAACCTCTTAAGTCAAGACAAATAGGTTTGTTGTTCACCTACTGTGTCTTGCTGAGAACTTTCCTATTTCTCAAGAGAGGAAGAGGTCTTTGGATGGAGCACTTACCGTAAGTTCTACTCCAGAAGATTGGTGTGGTAGGAGAGGGGCAGATGTATCATCAGCATTTAACACTGCTGTTCTCCTATGTTTCATATCTCACTGTGTCCCTATAGTTGTCAGAGTTGGCCCAGGGCAACAAAGAGTGAGTAATCACCTGCTTAATTTCACCTTTAAAAATTTAATAGAATTCGCTGCTGAAGTTATCTGGGCATGTATTTCTATTGGTTGAAAGTTTATTACAAATTCAGTGTTTCTATTTTTTTACTCTTTCTTATATAATTTTTGATAGTTCTTGTCCTTTCAGGAATTTATTATTCTCACATAATGCTCTTTTATTCCCAATTTAAACATTTTTGTACTTTTCTACCTTAATCTCTGTCCCTCCTCTCTGTCTGGTTAGTTCAAATAAAATTTTGCCAATTTAGTTGAACATATTACAAACTAAAATGTTGACTTTGCTGATTTCCTTCATTGTTTCTGTATAATCTATTCCCACTCTAATCTTTATTGGTTCCTTCCTCTTGCTTTCGTTTCCATTTGTTCTGCTTTTCCAATTTTATTTAAGATAGCAGTTCAGTGGGGAGTGCCTGTGGCTCAAAGGAGTAGGGCGCTGGCCCCACGTTCTGGAGGTGTTGGGTTCAAACCCAACCCTGGCCAAAAACTGCAAAAAAAGGAAAAAGAAACAGTCCAGATTATTGTTTTGAGATCTTTTCTTTCCTTTTTAAATGTGGATGTTTACAGTAATACATTTCTCTCTAAAGAGTTCTATGGTTACCTACCTTACCTTTTATGATATTAACATTTTATTGTAATTCATATTTTTCAATCATTTTCCAATGGACATTTAGAAGTATATTGTACAACCTGCATTTTTTTTTAATTTCTCAATTTTATTTTTACTAATTGTTAAGGTAATGCCACTATGGATAGAGATTACATTTTAAATTTTAAGATTTTCAAATATTTTGAGGTTTATTTTATGGATGAAATAATGGTTCTACCCAGAAAATATGTGGGTATTCTGGAAAACAATGTGTATTCTGCTGCTGTTTACTGTGCCTTACAGGTACTGGTTAGATCAAGTTGATTTATTATGTTGCTCAAGTCTCTGATTTCTACTGATCTTCTGCCTCATTTTGCTATTATTCATAGTAAGATATTAAATTCTCCAATTATTACAGCTGAAACTGTGCATTTTTGTTAATAATTATGTTGGCTTTATTTTTTTCTTATGTAATTAGGAACATTGGTAATGCATGTATGTTTGCCATTATCATGTTTTCCTGATTAGTTTATACTTTAATTATCATAAACTATCAATTTTGTCTCTAGAAACAAATTTTGGCTTAGGATTTTGCTCATATTAGTATAAAAACATGAGCTCACTTCTGATTACTGTTTACATGGGAAATCTTTTTTTTTTTTTTTTATTGTACCTTTTGCATATTGTGTCTTGAACATAAAGTGTTTGCCATATGCACTTTGTTTACATTTAATATAATTGCTAATAATGTCAAATTTATGCCTGATATTTTCCCATTGGCATACTCAGTGACTCACGTCTTTTACATTTGTTTATGTCTGTATTATTGACTTCTTTACATTAAATAGCTGTTTTCCAGAACATCATTTAAATTTTATCATGGTGCATTTTATTATACTTTTATTGTATTTTTCTTAGAAGTGGTCCTGGGAATTAAAATAGCTTAATTTAAAAAATTTTAACCAGGAAATTAAAAATAAAAATAAATAATCTGGCTTGAATAAATACTAACTTAATTATAATGGCTTTCAACATTTATATTTCAATATAGTATAATTATCACTTGCCCTCTTCTTTATGACTTAGTGTCATAAAAATTTCATTTTTGTGCATTATAATCTTACTAAAGTGGTTTAACTTTAGCAATTCTTATTTCTTGTGCAGTGTTGAATTTCTTTCTAGTGCTCTTTTATTTCATATTCAATGACTTCTTTTAGTTTTCCTTATAGATCAAGCCTGCTAGTGATATATTCTTTCAGGTTTTGGTTATGTAGAACTACCACATATTAATTTTGCCTTCAATTTTGGAGGACAATTTTGTTGTATATAGAATTCTTGGTTGAAAGTCTTATTCTTTGGCACTTTGGATATACTATTCAACTACCTCTGCCCTTCTTAATTTCTTTGAGAAATCAACTTAAAATATTGCTGGGGAACACCTGTATAGGATGAATAATTATTCACTTGCTGCTTTCAAGATTCTCCTGCCCTTCCTTTTTTGATTTGTTTTGGCTTTCAATAGTTTCATCATCTAACAGGTATGTATATTTTTGACTTTACACTACATAAATTTTCTTAAATTTTACCTATTTAAAAATTAATTCTTTATAAAATTTCAAAAGCTTTCAATCAATACTTTAAAATTTGTTTTTTCTGCCTTTTTGTCTCTCTAGTCAACTAATAGACACTCCAAAATAATAGGTCATTAACTGTAGGATATTTATTTACTTATTTACTTATTTATTCTGATAGAATCTCTGTTGCATAGGCTGTAGTGCAGTGGTGTTGGTGGTGTCTAGCTCACAGCAACCTTAAACTCCTGGATTCAAGTGATCATCCTGTATCAGTTTCTGGAGAAGATGGGAATGAAGGCACCCACCTCAAGGAGGAGGAAATAGCCAATGGAGGTATACATTGGAATAATCCAGTTATAAATCAAGGAATGCCATAAACGTCCAAAAGTTGAACAAGGCAAGAAATGGATTATCCTCTGGAGACTTCAGGAGGTGTGTCATAATGCTAACATGTTCATTTTAGCTTGGTAAAGTCATTTTGTGTCTATGGCCTTCAAAAAATTGATAAAATATATTTCTGTTGTGTTAAAGATAAGTCTGTATAAACTCAGCCATGGGAAAAACTTAATCTGGTTTTCTTCTCTTCTTTTCTCTTCTCCTAGCGATTTCAGAGGCTGAGGCAGGAGGATCACTTGAACTCCCTTTTGCATAATTTGGTATGCTTAATGATGTCCCAGAGATCCCTAAATCTCTGTTTAGTTTTCTCAATTTTTTACCTTTGTTTTTAACCTGACTGATCTCAATTTTTCTACCTTCAATTATTATTAATTTTTTCTTTTTCCATTTCACATTTTGTTTGCCACTATGGTGAATTTTTTATTTTAGTTATTGAATTTTTTGAACTTTAGCATTTATATTTTGTATTTGTGTTTTAGTGGCTTTTTCCTATTCAGTGATATATTTTTCTCATATTTTAATCTTTTGAGCATGATAATTTTTGTTCTTTGTACTTAGTCAATAATATCTGACAATTTTTTTTGTTTTCTTGGGAATCATTTCTATTAAACATTTTTGTTTGTTTCATGCATATGGACATGCTTTCATGCTTTTTTAAACCTATATCATAAGTTTTGTTAAAAATTGGACATCTAAAAAATATTTTGTGCTTTTACAGAGATCAGATTTCTTATTTTCCTGTGGATGTTCTTGCTGCTTGTTGTTACTATTGCTGCTTCTTTGATGATTTTCCTGGGCTGTAAACTCTATGTTCCTTGTATGTGGCCATTGAAGTTTCCCTTGATTAGCTTAGTGGTCAATTAATGAATGAACAGATATTTTTACTGAACTGCCTGGAACTAATAAATCTCCAATTCCTACACTTTGCTGAGGGGTTCCACGTGTGAGGCACACTTTCACCACCATGACATTTTTTATTTTTGTTTTAGCAGTTATGTCTTGCTTACACAGAAATTAAATGTCCACTAGAAATGAACTATTTTGTGCTATTCAGACCTTCTCTTGGTGTTTGTAAAGTCCTACACAGGTGTGTGCCCATCTGGATCTCAGGAAAATGTCAAAGCCTTATATGGACATTTTATTCTATTTTGTTTCCAATAGTTTATCAACTTTTTGCTTACTTCAGCTTTTATTGCTACCTAACACAGACAGAAGTGAAACAATCATTGCTGATTATTTTTGACAAAAGGCCTAATTTTGTGGCTGTTTATACTAAAACTTTGAGGCAAGTCAAATAAAGAGAATTTTCTGAAGATGACACTGTTAAGCTGTTCCAAATTCGTCTGCTCCCCCCAGTGGATTTTTACAGCTCCCTATATTGTGGTGTTTTGGGAACACCACAGAGGTGTGGAGAGGGGAATGGATGTAAGGAAAAGTAAAGCACCACAAAGTTTACTGTTATCATTGGGATTGACCCATTTTTCTTTAATCATTTTTTCTCAAATTTTTCAAATTTTTGGTCAATTTTTAGAGTCTTGAAAAAGTTTATTTTGTCATTTATTTTCAATGTATTACCAATGATTTCATTTTATTATTTTATAGAGGATTTGGAGACACTTAGTCTTGTAAAATGAAAAGCAAAATCATGGGGTCACCCCTTCCTCCCCCAACTACTTAAGCAAAATGCAAGGTAAAGGGCGTAGGCACTGTGCAGA
The DNA here is from genome assembly GCA_963574355.1 of Loris lydekkerianus. Lineage (NCBI taxonomy): Eukaryota > Metazoa > Chordata > Mammalia > Primates > Lorisidae > Loris > Loris lydekkerianus. The sequence goes on from CAUYPK010132969.1 coordinate 16,691, forward strand.
ACTAGCCCCACACACCATAGTATCCTTAAGAATAATTCTTTGCTGACCTCCCAAAAGCAAGGAAAATGCAAAGTGCAGCATTCGTTTTGTTGATTATGACAAATTCCTGAAACTAGCATCTCAGGAATGTTGATTACTCATTGATTCCACAGTAATACTGGATTGCACATTTACCTTCACAGGTGCAAACCAGGGAAAAAAATATGATCAGATATCTTCCATGTACCCATGGTCATTTATATAATTAATGCTTCCTTCACTTCTCCTCTAACATTCACCTTATTTTATGTATTAACAAAATGGAGATTTCCTGGACCTCAAAAGAATGAAACCATTTTGACTCAAAACCAGCCCCATTTTTTTTTTTCTTTCTGCATTTAAAAATGCTGAAGCATTCAAACTCCCCTTCTGTAAAACAGCCACAGTCTCTTTGTGGTTCACATATCAAGAGCTTTCACTTAATAAACCTTAATTGAGATTTTTGCCTCATCTACTTGAGATTTTTGCCTCATCTACTAGTCAATTTTCTACTATTTCTAAAGTACCCTCTTCTTGATTTATTCTTATTTTGAACATGTATTTTTTGAAGTGTTGCTATTCTATTTTTTTTTTTTTTTTTTTTTTTTTTTGAAAGCCCGATGGCACGTTTATGCCCTTGGTAGAGTGCTGTGTCATCACAGCTCACAGCAACCTCCAGCTCCTGGGCTTAGGTAATTCTTTTGCCTCAGCCTCCCCAGTAGCTGGGAACACAGGCGCCCTCCACAATGCCCGGCTATTTTTTGTTGCAGTTTGGCCGGGGCTAGGTTTGAACCCACCACCCTCGGCATATGGAGTCAGCACCCTACTCACTGAGCCACAGGTGCTGCCCTTGGCTGTTCTAAAATGTATGTGGAATAAAATGTGAATAGAAATTTTTTTTTTCTATTATCATAAAAATTAAAAGCCAGTGGAATATCTATACATGAATATGAATTCTAGACATTCATATGAATGTCTTACATATGAATCCTTATAAAGAAAGATACATCTATGAGATTCATTGAAGTGTGAACATACTGTGAGGATACAGAGTTCACTGAATAATAGATACTTATACATTAATACAAAATCTGTACGGATTATGTCTGAGATGAAAGCATTGAGATACAGATGACAAGGTACATATAAATATTTGACAGCAGTTAGCATGATGAAAGGCACTGAAATTAATGGCAGTTACTTCCATAGGCTGCTTGAACAGAGGTGTATAAAGGGAGAGGGGATTGCTGATGAAATGTAGGTAGATCAGGTCTGTTTTTATTTTTGTAAAAAGAGTAAAAGAATTTTCTAAAGAGGAAAGCAACACGACCAGATAGATACTTACTTGAAAATATGTTCTAGAAGCAATTAAAAGTACTAAAAAATATATATGTGGATCTCACTTAAGAAATTTCATAGTGATCAAATTGAGAGATGATGGCAATATTGAGTAAGTTCATTGATATTTAAAAACTTTATCACGAGAAAGTTTATTAATAGGCTTTATTAGGTGTAGTCATATAAACTGTGTTTTAAGTATTTTAACATGAATTTATGATAGTAAAATCAAAGGGCAAAATTATGGAACAAAAGAGTAATCTGATCAGATCAATGGCGTTAATTATTTAATTATGTAAGAATACCAGTCTTTTTTTTTTTCTGTAATAGACATATTTAATGTCAAGACTTTGATTTTCATGTTGGTGTTTTGTTAAGCCAAATATAGGCTATGAATAAGCAGAGCTCAACCCTGAAACTTGATAGCTTTCCACAGAGTAATTAAATGTATTATCTGAATTTATAATTAGATAGCAAAAAATATACATTATAACTATTGAGAGAATACACATTCATGATTCAGCAACTATTCTTCAATGACTTTTAAATTTTGTGCTCATTTAAAAAATCTGTCCTAGATAGTGTTTGATCCTAAATGAAAGACTAATATTAAATCTTGCCTGAAGCATGTCATTTTGAATAAGATTTGTTCTGATAAATCATAGTGAGTCTGGTGGAATTCACCCATCCACTTAAATGCTTATTGTTATTAAAAGAAAGAATTTATGTCAGGGTATTTCTTAGATTTACTAGTTCTTTGAGCAGAACAAATTATTTTCTGTAGTCTAAAAGTGAAAACTATTTATCTTCCTCCTTGTATCCAAAGTATCTTTTACAGCTCATGAGATTCATATGGAAGGCAGTTTTCAATAAAAATTATGGTCAATATTTTTGAACAATTAAAAAACAAATAAAAATTCAGACTGTGTGGGGGTACTGTCAGACAGAAGAGCTATAAAATAATCCATTATATAAAAAGAGGCATAAGATGAATAAGTTTTAAATTTCATAAGAGGCAGAAATTATGTAGCAGAGAGTTAAAATGCTAGCACCAGATTTGAAATAATAAAGGGAAGATTATCTACAGAATTGTTATTCATAATATTTTAAAAATAGATTTTTGAGCAATAGTCAGAAGTAATTTTTATTGCAAATTTTTAGCCTTCTCCAATTTCCTGAATGCAAAAATTTAGATTTAACATCAAGTAAACATATACATTGCCAATTCCATATGCATATTATTATGAACAGAATTGTTTTTACCTCCAAGTTCATACATTGAAACTCTAACTTCCAAAGCGATTGTATTTGAATATAAAGCCTTTAAAGAGGTAAGTAACTAAGGTAACTGAGTTCATAAAGTGGGCCCTAATTTAATACTAATGGTGTTTTTATGAGAAGAGGAAGAGGTGCCAGAGCTAAACAGATGACCTGAGAACACATCAGAGGACGCCATCTGTAGGACAAGGAGAGAGGTCTCCAGAGAAACATAATCTGAAAACGGTGTGATTAACAGTGAAGAGAAGCTGAAAAAATTTCCAGCCTTCCCATGTCTGTTTTCCCTCAGTACTCCAAATCAGAGGTTTTTATGGTATCCTTTAAATTCCTTCACTTTATTCATTAAAAATGATATATTTTTAACAGAAGTTGTGACTTGTTAGTTTGTGAGATTTCATTAATTTTTCACTCTGCATTGTATATAAAATGAAATTTTTATATTTCTCAGTGTTATAACATTATAGCAGTCATGTTCAACATTTCATTGTAAATCGGAATATAATCTGATATCTTTCCTCTTCAATTCCTTCAACAAAGCTTTTTGTTAAAAATGTATATATTATAGAAAATTGAGATTAAGTTTTCTTGTAAATGCTTTGTCTAAAGTTACCTTTTATTTAGATGATTAAGATAAAGTTTAAGGGAAGAGACAACAAAGAGTTCCAAGGGTGATTTTAAAATTAAAAGAAAAATACACATAATTCATAAAAATAGAATTATTTTGATTTTTCTTATGACTGCACATTTGTTTATATTGTCTTAATCAAATCCTATTTTATTCTTGGTCATTTATTTATTTATTTGTAACAACAGCAAAAACTATCTTTGCCTATTGATTTAAAATGTTTCCTTATTTATACATCTGACTTACACTTAAAAATATTTATTCTTAATGATTGAAACAGTAAAGACTTTTTTACACATTACTTAAATTCAAACATGTTTGAAATATATGAAGTCTCAAACTTTTCTGAAAACTTGGTCACCAATATAAAGAACTTTTATAATTTAATTGAGGAATTTGAAATCTTTCTCTTTTTTTAAACTATAGTGAACTTGTAAAACAACATATTTTCAAAACTATATCATATTTTACCTGACAACTGATCCCGTTTTTCAACTTTAGCTTTTGCAAAGAGTGTTTCAACATAATCATAATGGCTCATATCTAGTTATGTAATAAGCAAATAGCTATTTTCCCTAGTGCTCATGACCCCGAAGAACATGGAGCAAACACATATAGATATACACATTATGCTACAAAAGAGAAAATAGTGAAGACTATTCTGCTCTTCTTTAACTATTAAGTTGACTCAATATTTCTGGTTGACTTAGTACAACCAAATGGATTTATCTTTGGAATTAATCTTTGGGGTATTGTGAATTGTCAAGTCCCATGGAATATGGATGTGGAAATTATGAGAGGTGAAAAGTACAGGCCTGCAATCCTATCTTTCTTGTTTATTTTGACCCCTTAGCCCTTAAGGATAAAAGCAATGAACTAGCACTGTGTCTGGCCTGCTGTTATCATTCCCATAACAATGACATATTTCTGTTAAATAGTCCCTTCATTATACATTATTTGGCTAAATTCATTTTAGTATATTTTTTCCAAAAATGCGGACTGGTATATCATAATTTTATCACTCCCTGAAATAACTTACATATCACTCCTATTGAAATAAGCTTTTAGCAGTAGCAACTATGCACCCACACTCATCAAAGCTCAGATACAGTCAACAATTCAGGGTCTTGTCAATCCACCTTCCTCCACATAGCTTTAAATTTCCTTTCCTAGGAAGTGTATGGTTGCATATTAAGCTGGGACTCAAAAGCAAGATTTAACTTTTGTTGACTAAAACCAGGATGCACAGGTGATATTCTGCCAAGATAGGTCTTTATGCCTCTCTCATTGTTTGAGCAGATGCTTCATTCTTAGTTCTACTGATTTAGTGATTGGGATAAGACAGTAAAATGCAAGTACTCAGCAAAAAACATGTGCTTTGAAAATAAATGCAAAATATCGGTCAATGTACATAGGTGTACTATAGATGTGACCAAATTAACACAGTATAGGGGGATTTTTAAAAAGATACTGGCAAGGAAGGTCTTGGTGACATCTTGCGTTTACATATTATCTTGTTGATCTTGAACTACCTAACTTGTTATCTTTCAAGTGAGTGCACCCTGCATCTTTTCCCCAACTATCTTTTCAGGGATTTTTTGTGTAGCAGAAGAGTCTTGAAGATGGGGATACTTATTCATAATGAAGAGCAAAACTCATTCTTAGTACCCAGTGTAAAATAATAGGAATACTTAAACTCAAGGTTTTGCTGCTTGAGTTTGAAGCTTATTGAATGTGACGCTTATTGTTTGTGTACTTACTAACTGACCCTATTTATCTTACTCAATTAAAATTGAGTCTCAGGAACTAATGCGGAAAAGCAGATACTTTGGCTATAATGATTGCTGATAGTTGTAAAACGTACTTTGTCTTTGATCCTGGAGTCTTGTCTCATCTGTTGCCATTCATGAAAATTTGGAAGGATAACTATTTAGATTTCAGGTGGGGTAAAAATTCTCTGATCTTTCACAGTCACAGAACAATAAACATACCTTTTGTTTCGATGCACCAAATAACCATTTATTATGAACACACAGCATGATCATAGCAACATTGTATCATTATAATTTGTTAGAACTTGTTTTCAACAATTTAAAAGCATTACATAGACACATTGTAAAGTGTTTTATTTCAAAAGTAGTTAGAAAGTGTTTGCTATGTAAAATATTAAATGAGGCTTTTAAATAAGTATCCATTTTATAATTGTGAAGAGCACGGACCAGAAGAGCCAGATTGCTTCATAGTCCATTCTTAAATAATATACTAGTGGCTTTCTAATAAAATTATAATATATATTTACATATAATAAATTATATATCAATATTTTTAAAGACCTTGAATCTTTAATCTCTCTATATAAAGCTGACCAATATTACATTCATTTTAAAATAGCTTTAAGAATTCAATGATAAATTTAATATGGCTGCATTTGGAACTACCTAACTTGTTACTTACAGCAGCCATGGCACTATATTGAAAGTTACAGAAGCGTATATAAGTTCTGAATTGCACTGAAGCTTCCATAAGGTGGTGGTTATAATGACCACCACAGACTCCACAAGCCATTTACTCACAAGAGGAAAAATGGCAATGATTGGATTAGAAGTGGAAAAACTAATGCATTTTTGTCCTTAAGGATTAGAAGAAAAATGGTTCTTTCAGCTCTGCAAGTGAGCACAACAAGCAATCCAGACGCATTATTTGTGTGAAGCAGTTTGTAGAATTTGTTCTATTTGTCACTGGAATTACTGGTGGAGGCTCAGCAAAATTTGAGTTATGATGGAGCCGCAGGGTCAGTGGTCACATGTTCAGAACAATACTTTAGGTTTAAAGGTGATTCACATCCCCAAAGCACTCAGCAGTATCATACACCCCAAATAATCAATCTTAATTTTTCAGTGTCTTTTAAAGGGAAAATAGAAGATTACCTGGCTAGATAAAATTCAAAGGATATATGTGTGTGTGTGTGTGTGTGTGTGTTAAATATATAGTACATATGTGTGATGTTTTTCCTTATAGAAGCTATTAAACATTTAATGAATTATTATATACTTCTCTGAGGGCATTTTAATTTATTTTTACTTTATTGTTAAACTTGAAGTTCACACCTCACTGCATGCAAAAGCTCTTCTATTTCTGGTAAATAGTAATTCAAAAAGGACAAAATATAATGGCACACCTGCTAATCCATAAAATCTCTGAGGTCTTTGAAGTACAATGACAACTGGAAAAAGAGAATTGGTTGAGTATACAACAAAATAGTCATTGGCAATTTGTACATAATATTTTCCATCGTCTATCATTACAAGCTAACAGCTTATAGAAACAAATAATTTTCCACTATGAAATTTTAAAATAATTCTTTGCTTATATTTATAAAATCAGCACCTGAAATCTGAGAAATGCACTAATCTGAATAGAGATTATGTCTACCTTTATTATACGTCATTAAATTGACTTCAACATTTTAGCTATTTTGAATTTTTGTTTTTATAAACAATAAGCCAAATGAATATTCACTGTCAAAAACCAAATCTATACAATATATTTCAAGCATTGTTTTAGACATTAAGCATCTGACATCTCTGTTGTGGTTAAAAGAATTCTAGGGTAAACCTTGACCTTACCTCCCTTTCTGTTATAAAATTCAATGCCCTTGAGCTGTGGATGAGACCTAGAAACATGACAGAATATTCACTTTCCAGGTAGATTATATTATATGGAAAAACTGATGAGATGACCTTGGATTTTTGACACAAGATCCACCTAATTTAATTCAAGTACCCAGAGTTTGTACAGATCCCACAAGTTCCGCAAGAATTCTCAAATGAGATGCTGGCTCCAAGTAACAATCTCAGGCAACCTGTACCTCTTGCTGGCCTACTCCAAATTTGGCAATTTCTAAAACCTAGCCTTAAAACATAATTTGTTAGATTGACTCAGACAACTCAGAAAAACACTATACTCATGTTTTCGGTTTCATTATAAAACATACAAATGAATAGATGAGCAAGTACACAGGACAACACCCAGAAGGGTATCTTATACTAACCAGGTTTGGATGAATACACACCATGATGTTCTTATAAAGACAGTCACCTGAGGATGCATTTGTCAGAATATGTCCCTGTCATTAAGCTCAGTAACACGTAACTGTATATGCTTCTGTCTTAGCAGACTGAAGAGAGATTTTTCACCTGGTCTTGATGCAAAGTTCCATGTCTGGAGAGGGCCATGTAGAACAGAATGGTGGGTGGGTTCTAGGAGATGACCATGGCTCCAGCTGGCAGCTATAAAGGGAGTAGGAAAGGGAGTCTTAGACCACAGTCTAATAACTGCAAAAAAAAAAAGTGAGTTCTGAGATAGCCAGTGAGCTTGGAAATGAATGCTGAGTCTCCCTGATGAGGTCATAGCCTTGGATGACCCTTGATTTCTGCCTGCTTGAGACCCTGAGCAGAGAACTCTGCCCAGAATTCTCACTTAAGGACATTATAAGATAACAAATTTCTGTTGTTTTATGGAATAAAAAAAAAAAAAAATCCCAAGCTCCCTAAAAACTGAACAGACACTGTCTCAGCCAAGAAGTCTCTAGAATAACCTTAAAACTGAATTCCCAGACAGTATGGGATGAAGATAAAAAGCACAATTGCCCATGTGTGTGTTTTCTCTTTTCATAAATATTCAGGACTCCACCTATGGCTTGATAAATATGTATATTTAATTACTCCACTCAGAGTAAAATCCTGTTCCCTTTTTTTTAATCTCTCTTGAAGAACCTGTTCCTAGCTTGTGCCTGAGAGCCATGTATTCCTGTATCCAGAATGGCCGCTGCACTTCATATAAAACCCTTTATAAGAGATAAAAGTCTGACTTCTCCATGGTATAAACCTTGGTTTTTTGTTTATCTTAGGTAACAGTTGTAAGTCACTGTTTGTGATAACTTCTTACACGTAAATAAAGAAAAATGTCATTCACTTGTCATCATGAAACTCACATTGTAATAAGTTTTGAATATTTGAGCAAATAGTAAATAATATCATTCAGAAGATCAGTGCTTTGCAGTATATTAAACATTGGCAAAGAATAAAAGGAGATGAGTACTGTCCCGATGATGAGGAGTAAGGATAGCAAAAGAACAATATGCGAAGCCTCAAGATCCTGAAATGTCAAGGGGGGAGGAACTCAACAAATACTGGAAGAGGCAGAGGGTTGCACTGCAGAGCGGGGTGTACCAGCTGGGTCATAGCAGACTCTGGTAGGGAAGGAGTCTGGACAGGCAGGAAGGGGTCAGCTCATGAAAGATCACAGTGGTTATATATTTCTACCTTTTGAAACTCAACAGCTTAAATGATATCTTCCATGGAATTTTAAAAGCATTGACCATTTTTAAGGGATAATTTTGATGGCTTGTTTGTTGTCTTCAAAGTCTGCTGATACATTTATTTTTTTAACTGTCTTTCAGTCAATTCTGATGATGAATTTTATTTTCACACAGTGGACTATTGAATTACACATAACAGTACGTATAACAACTTTAGTGAAGAAAATTCCAAACTTCTGCACATATATTGGGAGTCAATTACAATGAGTGACTTTTTTTGTTTTTCAGAGCAAGCTTTAAAAATTAATTTACAATGATACTGTGTTTCTATGCCTTAACATTATGATCGGATTATCAGGGATTTGTGCTTATTCAACTTGTTGATTGTTTTGTATTTAGGTGGCAATTCTATGCCTCTAATCCTACTGCCATAAATTGCTATTATTTATTATAATAAAATAATCAGGGCGGCTCCTGTGGCTCAAAGGAGTAGGGCGCCAGCCCCATATGCCGGAGGTGGCAGGTTCAAACCCAGCCCCGGCCAAAAACTGCAAAAAAAAAAAAAAAAAAAAAAATCAGTAACCACGGTATACTGGAGCTGCTGACTTGCACTGGCTCTAAGAGACCATTGCCACTGCATGATCAGTCTTGCCAGGCTCACATCTTGAAAATGTCCCTGGTTATCGCAGTTCTACCATAAATCAGAAAACACAAAGTTTCCTCAGAGATCCAGCTGTTAAATGTTACTAGCATACAAGTAATCACAAAGATATAACCTTTACACATGTTGATTAATGGCAACATGAGATTTTTCTGAGAATCTCAAGGGCTTATTTGAATTTTCTATTATATGAATATAGAAGCAATTTTTGAAAAAAAGCACCTATTTCAATTTGTGCATATGAAGTTATTTGTATGTATATATTTGGTAATAATGTTCAATGCAACAAAATGTAATATATAGAGGAAGTTAAATAATGGTTTATTCTGGATGCTGACATTAATATAGACTCATCAAATTCAATTACATTTACTAATTAGAATTTGTTTTTAATACCAATATCCTCCTATCTCTCAAGTCAATTATAATTTAGGAATACCTAGTAGCTTTCTGCTAGTAGTTGTTGGTAACAAAATAAAAAGCATGCACTGTCATAAAACTTTCTCATCTTACTAACTGGAAAGGAAAATCTGCCGAGCTCCACCTCGAAGCAGTAGGGAAGCCTGGAGAATGGCAATCATTTATTTTCCTCCAGTATTTAGTGTTGTCCGATGAAAAAACTAAAAGCAAAACCAGGGAAAATGCATTTTAAATACAATGCCAATAAAAATAGAAGCATTGCACTTAGACCATAGTGAAAAACAATAAGTAAAGGGCATAATTTCTATATCTTAAAAACATTTTGTGTATGGAAGGTCAGAATAAAGAATGACAAATGATCAGGCTATAATATACATATGTGGATTTGTCTAAATACTATTTTTATAATCATTTTTTGTCCTCTCCAGATAATTAAGGGCTATACTTATTTACATCTTTTCACCTCAAGGATTTTTTTTTATTATTATTATAGATAAAAATATGCACCATAGATGTGGCCCGACCCCTCACCTCAAGGATTTTATATCCAATTCTTTCCAGAAATTTCTGGGATGCCCGTTGCTGTACCAATTTCTGCCCAGGCAAACAATGAAAAGGGTCAGATTGTAACTTTCATCGTGTAGCAGACTCAGTCATCAGGGGCCCCATTTCTTCCCTGGCTGTCGACTTCTATTACTTCTGCTATGAAGGAAAACTATTCAATGGCTTTGGAATGAGCACTGAAAAGCTGTTGGCTGGCGTTTAATGCACAAGACCAATTCATAAGCCGTTTCACACACACTTCATCTCTTTCTTTTCTCAGATTCTTTAAATATACTTGGTTATATACCCTGCAGAAAAAGATAAAATATGTTGTTAGGGTTTTGTTTTTTTGTTTTTTGTTTTTTTTTTTTTGATAACCATGAAAATTCCTATACTATTACCACTGACTCTACTATGTATTTCAAATAACTTACTATTAGTTAGTAGTTGGCATTATATGAATGTTCTTCAGATCTTTAATAAGCCAAATTAAATATTCTGTATAATATTTTTTCCTTTTATTGTTCTAACTTTTAAAATGTTTAAACGTTTTACTTCTCTCATGCTGAAGATTCTGAGAACAATGTTAGTTATAAATCTCCCTTCCTGTTTTATCCCAAGGGGGAAAAAAAATCAGTGAAGCAAATTGATAGTTATTTCTGAAAAGTATTCTAAATTTGACACTTAGTATTTTGTTCAAGGGGGAGAGTAAGAGAAACAATGATTTCACATTTATGTACCTAAGAGATTCAAGTATATATTTACTTGGTATTCGTTGACACATGTTTAGCAATAAAAGTAATAAATTAAAACACTTAACACAGGATATATTATGGATGCTTTTGAAAGCAATGTATTTTTCCAAGATCATCTGTGGATTTCAATATTAATTGCCAATAACTGTAATATTAGTATTAATTTGTGAACTAGGCAAGACTGTAATTTGGCATTAATAGCAGGGCATAGCTGAAAATAAAAAAGTGGGCTAAAATTTACTAAAAGTATACTTTTGTATTATTAGTTCAGCGATTGACAATGTGTGTCCTCTCCTCACCCCCCTCACCCCCCCAACTCATAAGAATATCTCAGCAGAGGCATCTCACAAAGGTCTTGGTCAAAGGGCCTTAATAAAGAGTCCTCTGACTGAAGGCAAGAATGGAGATGTCTGGGCTACGGATGCAGATAAGCAAAGTGCGTGGCACAGGAGGGTCAGGGTCGTCTAAGTCCTTGACGGCGATTCCCTTCAGAGACTGTGATGCCCTGACTGTACGTTGAGAGGGTAGCTTTATCTGTGAGTCCCGCCGAGTAAAGCCTTTTTAACTGCCTACTGCCTACAGTCCTGAACAATCACAAATAGAGTTTGGCTTGGGGTCAAACTCCTCGATGGAGGGAGATATACTTATTATAGACAGATTCTTAAGACTCAAATTCAATAGCTCTGTGATTATGCACACATACACATTACAGAAAAATGGATGAAAATATTAGTTTTAGAGCAAGTTATTAAGCTAGTTTGTAGAACAGACTGGGTTCATTGCCTTCAGCATATCTGTTCCATTTTTGTGTGTTTTCATTTAGGAGAATATGTCTGTTCCTATCAGTAGTCAAATTATTACTAAAGTTTTAAAATATTCAGAATAGGTGAAATATAGTCTGAATTGCTGAATTAGTGTGTCAGTGTTTTTCAAGTCATATCCTAGTTCAGAATCCTTTAAGAAACTCTTTGTGTACATACAAAGTACAAAATAGGTAATCAGTTGAATCGTGATGAAAGATTTTGTAACTAATACTAATATTAATTTTCATATACAAGCATTGATTTGAACACTTGTTTTTAATTATTTGGGGGAATATACTTAGGGGTGGAGTTGGTGGGTCATGTAGCAGTTCTGTATCTAATTCTTAGAGGAAATAACAAGCAATTTTCCACAACTATCAGACAGTTTTACCCTTCAACCTGCAAAGTACCAGGATTCTAATTCCTCACATTCATAGCAACCCACTTTTTCTCCTATTATCATTATTATCATCATCATTATTATAATATTATGCTATCAATTTGTTACTATCAAATTGTGTAGTGGTATCCCATTGTGATTTTTGATTTGTATTTTTCTCATGACTGGAATTGTTGTGTACATTTTCATGGGTTTATTGGCCATTCATACATCTTCTTTGAAGAAATGTTTATTCTAGTCCTGGGCCCATATGTTAATTGAATTGGTTTTGCTATTGATTTGCAAGAGCTATTTTTGTACTAGAAACTGATACTAGTAGCAGATGTAAGTCTGATATTATTTATAATTTTTCCCATTATATAACTTATATTTTCACTTTTTTTGATAGTGTTCTTTGATAGTTAAAATTTCAAATTTTGATAAAATCCAATTCATCATTTCATTCTCTTTGTTGCCTATACCGATAGCAGTATTTCTTTTTTTTTTTTTAATTTCATATTGATATGAGGGTGTACATTGTTTTCCTTTCTAACATAAAGTTTGAGTTGTAGTTGAGCCCTTCACGGAGGAGACGTGCTGAACATTGTCACATTATGCACATTAGGTGAGATCCCACCCAAAGCAAACAGACAACCTTTGGAATGGGAGAAGATATTTGCAAGATATAAATCTGACAAATGACTGATACTAGATCTAAAGAGAACTCAAATTAATCAACAAAAAACTGCAGTAGTATTTCTAACACAGAACTCCTTTTTCGTATGAACTCTTTTCTCCTAGATCCAGATGGCCATCACCAGTATGGTGTTAATAGAATTCTTCTGCTGACTAGGAAAAATATGTACATCATTATATGGATCAATAAGTGTTCTTTAAGGGATTTTTGATTTATATTGAGTACATCAGGATTCTTAATGGTGGTGCCAGAAGTGTGAAACACAAAATGGTGATTTTTGTTGTTAGATACATTTCCTACCCTGTGGAGAAAGACTGTCGTTAAAATAAAACTGATGTGAGAACAGAATCAGACATAGGTGCCTGAGATAGATTCTTATTATTCAAGCCTTGAATGACAATGGTCCCTAATGCCCATATCTGCTCCTCAGCTTTCTCTCAATAAAATTGTGTGATACTAAGTTAAATTCCTTAGGAAATTCTTGTTCATTTATTTTTTAAGCTAAGTCAATTTGAGGTTTCTTCTCATGCATGTAAATGAGTCTCAAACTAATACGCAGCTAATTTGAGCTACCTTGAACATTAAAATGGAAAATGATGCTTAATCAACCAAATTACCACTGCATTGATTTTATTTATCCTGTAAAGCTAAATAATTAGACTCACTTCCTTGTCTCCTCAACAATCATTACTCCCTCATCATTCTGAATTTCCTTTGTGCAATAGCCTACTCTTTTTTCCTTAAATCATTTTTTGTGCTTTTGAATTTCTCCAAAGTTATATTTTAACCTTCAAGAATCACCCATACCAAGTACCCATTTTTTTTTATCTTGTTTACATTAATTATTTACTTAAACATTGCCTAAAATTTCAATTTTATATTTATGCTTATTGTTTAGATGTTTTTAATTTGGTTCTAATAAACAATAAACTACTAAAACTATCTTAAGAAGGCAGGAATTTTTAGTTATCAAACCGGAAAATGTTTAATACTCTTTTTAGGATATACACAGCCACAGAAATTACCTTGTCTTTTTTGCACAGATAAAATCATTATCTACCGTTTTTTATTCTCTCTAGGTATCTTTTCTACTGTTTTGACTCTTTCTTCACAGTAGTAAAACTTACTCATGAGCAAACTCTCTGACAGTCAGAATCTTCTCAGCACAGAATAGTTCCCAAAGTGCAAAGTCTAAAACAAGGCACATTTAGCTCCTCAGAGTTTCTGCTTGTCGTGAGATCACTCTAATCAGATCTTTCATTAGAGTGTAATCGAGTTGTGGATCAGGGGGTGGGGTAGCATCTAAACGCTCCAGTGGGGAGGAAGCTACTCCAAATCTCATATGTGTCTGTTGGCTGGATTTACTTGTGCAAGAAGTGTTCTATTGAGGATATTACTTCTATTTTTTCTATTCTTGAACAGAAGCCAACTTTATTTCTACGTCTAATGGGAAGTTTGTGTTAAAATGGCAGCTTGCTTCAAAAAAAAAAAAAAAATCAGCAAAATACAGGGTATTTCATGCTGTATGTATGAGTGTGTACGAGGGCTATCTAGCAAGTGTACAGCCATGTTCATCTCCCCTGTTCATAGTAAATGGCTAAGTATTGTCCCTATATTTTTGGGACAATCCCCATATATACATGCATGTATGTGTATATGTTGTTTTGATTGAAGAAAAAAGTAATACATCATCGTCTGTGCCATAGTCCGTTGGCTATAAGTAACTCAAGAGGCTCAGCCCACATCCAAGGGAGTGCTGACCACACAAGACCTGAATATAGGAGGTGTGAGTCACTGTGGGCTGTCTGAAAGACTAACTCCACAGTATCCTGACTGTTGTTTTGTACATTTTGTGTTAACCTTTGCTTATCCATTTACTCCTGAAAATGTTAATCTTTGTTTATTTATTTAATCCTTAAGTCAACCGATACCTAGTGATTTCCTACCAAATACCATGTAAGGATTTGGGCAATCAAGATTGAGTCATTCTCACGTGGTGCTTGCCTTCATGCAGTCAGCATTCTTGTCTGAAGATGGGAAATCTAGAGAAGCAAATGAAAAATAATGTGTGTATATATATAATATGTATATATATTATTTTGTATAGGTTTTATTTCATATATATAATGAAAAGAAACTGACTTTGAAATATATTAGAGCTTTTTTGTAGCTTTTTGTAGGAAAATGAAATACAATCAGAAGCCTAAAGTTCTTGTGAAGAAATCAGGAGAGAAAATTTAGGGAAAAAAGGTGAAAAACATATTTTTTCTTTTTTTTTTTGCCAGTTGTACAACATGTTCAAAAACTCTGGAAGAAATCCATGAACTGCCACTTTTAAGGGTGTGAAGAAAGATCTCTATTGCTAAATCATAGTTAAGGAGTCAGGCAACGTGGATAGTTAAGATTGATCGTTTGGCTTATTTGGGTCTTATATGCTAATAAGAAGGGTAAATCTGAGTCTAGGTAACTTTGAATGGTATCAAATAGGGAAGTCGCAAGTACCATTTTTAAAGAAGATTCACCTTTTGAGCATAGCTTTCATAAAAGAGCATGATTTATGTTAAACATTCTCAAAACTGTAGATAATTTCCCTTGAATATGGTCCGTACTCTGCTTACCCTATTATCACGTGCAGAATTTGTAAGGCTAATCTTAAACACTTTTACTCATTCAGCCATGTCCAGTAAGTCTACATTGCATTCTGTGAAATACAACTATATTTACTAGGGTAATTAAAAGTATGGAAAAAGGAAAGTTATTAATTTGCCCCTGCGTGCATATGTTCATCTGTTTCACATGGGGTTTAACTTCTGAAATGAACGTGTAATTTGGCCTAGGGATATTTCTGTTTCATTGCTGAAACACTTCGAAAATCTACTCTTGAAATATGACTTGCCATTATTTTACGAACTAAATGGAATGAGTTAATCACAATATCCATGTTTTAAGTCCTTTCATCACAAGCTAGCAATGATTTTGAGATAATAGACTCCTTAGAGGTGAGAACCCAGCTATGAGTTATTTTGTCTGCTATCAAGCTCCCACAAAACTTGAACAAGATCTTATTAACAGAGAAAAATGCAGAACAGAGTAAACTACAATCCTATCACCAAATCTAATCTTAAATCCTCAGGGGAGTGATCTGTTTTCTGCTCCTGAAATAGAGGATATTCGGTTCCTGTTGTTTTTTACTGTGAGATTATTGTTTGGCCAGGTAAGGGGATCTATAGAAAATAAAACATATCCTTGCTGAATGTTTTTATATTTTTGTATATATTTTTATATGTATATATATATAAAACATATATTTTATATGTTTTATGATTTTCAAAGAGTAGCTCTCCTGTATGAATTATGAGAGCATTATTCATGTTTCATATGCTGCACTGTAATTTTGTTCATTTAACCACCAGTATTCTGAAAGTAGCTCTTAAAGGACTCATATACCTCCTCATGCTTATTAACATTTTAGTTTAATTATTCTTAACAATTTTTTGGCCTCCCATTGGTGGTATTTGTACCACTAGAAGAAAAATGTGTGTTTTTTAATTTACTTTTTAAGTAACAATGGCCATGAGGATGAATTTAAGGGATCCTGGGGATAAGTGCCAGTCTTCATGCATATTAATTATTTTAATAAGAATTTTAGTACCATATTACTTCATCTTGAAAAACCTTTATTTGAAGATTTAACTAATTTATAATTAGAATAAATCATATTACTTGAACTACCATGCTTAAATTCACCTTTAGATTGCTGGAAAAAAAATGTTATATCTTTCCTCTCTCTTTTTTATCTTTTTGCATAAAGCCACATGTGCTTTATTTATGATGTTTGTGAAGTTACTACTTAAAGAAGAGAATTCAAAAAGGTGATATCAACAGTAAGGAATGAGCCAGTGACATGAATATTAATTCAATATATGAATAATTAATTCAAAGTCTATGAGTAGACTTTAAAAAATTCAAAGATTTTAAGTGCAATATAAAATATAAACCAAGGCGCTACTGGGCACTAGGTAAGACCCATCAATAATCTCTTCCTTTTCAAGCAGCATATAATTGTGTCATTTTTTTTTTTTTTTTATCCACTCAGCTACTTTATGGTTTTTGATTTGAGAATTTATACCATTTATGTTCAAGGTAATTACAGATAGGTAACGACTTACTACTGGATTTTTTTTTAGTTGTTTTAAGGTTATTTGGTAGGTGTTTTGTTCCTTTCTTCTCTTACTATCTTCCTTTGTGATCTGATGATTTTCTGTCATGTTACACTTTAATTCTCTTCTCTTTGCATTTTGTGTAACAACTATAGATTTTCTCTTGGTTGGTCATAACTGTCTACTTGAAGCAGTGACAGCTTAACTTCAGCCGAAGTCTCCTTCTCTTCTCATTTCACGTTTTTGATGTCACATGTTTATCTTTTAATATTGTATATCTCTTAAATTATTATGCCTATAGTCATTCTTAATAGTTTAGTCTTTGGTCCTTCACACTAGATATAAGTCAATTATATAACAGCATTAGAGTAGTAGAGTATTACGAATTCATCTATATGTTTGCCTTAAATAATACATTTTTTAATTTCCTATGTTTCCATGTTTTAATTAGCATCCTTTTGTTTATACTTAGCATGTAGCAAAGTATTTGCTCAGTTTCATTAAGATTGATGTAAATGAAAAAGATGGATAGACACAAGAATGAATTGTGAAATCTCCCATTTTATTACATATCTTTTTCTAGAAACCATATATTCTATGAGGCAGAATATTACTATTCAAGTGAAGAATATTACGGCGCTGAAAGAAAAGTATAGTGAGCCCTTGGGCTTATGTAATTTAAGCAAAAATTTCCTTAAAAGAAAACATATACTTTATCTTCTCAGAAGCAGAGCGTTTCCTTAAAAGAAAACAATTATTTTATCTTCTCAGAGTGTTCATGGTGTAGCTTTGTTACCTATGTATTGTTGGAAATAGAGCCTGACAATATTTATGGTGCCTGCCTTAGGTGGAAAAGTAAATTCACTTAGCCCTCAAAATTTTCTCTTGTCAAAACACAAGGAAGGAAATTCCTGTAACTGGGCATAAATAATATAGATTTTTATTAAAAGAGTGGTATTTTTGGTGTCTTTGGGGTTCATTTATATGAATATGTGAAATTAGAAGCACATTAGTTTTTATGGTTGTTTTCTGAAAAAGTTTCTATTCACATGGTGCTTTTAAATAATAGTAGAATTATATATAAAGAAAAACGAACTCCCTATCTTACTTATATTTTCAAATTGCTCAAACATTCATTTTGCTAATTTTCTCCGTTATATGTGTATTTTTCTTAGCTCTTATGTTTTTTAGTTCAATTCCTTATGAATTAGCTTTTCTATACATTTACATTCTAATCTAATTTGAATGCTAATTATATTCAATTCATTTATTATTCTTTTTTGTCATTATAAGTATGTAAGATTAAAAAGGTTGAGGAATTTAGCCCTGCACGTGCTGTTGAAGGCTTTTCTCTATTCCTATTCAGTGCCATTCCCTTATTCTCACTATCCCTAAGATTAATCACTGTCATATGTTGAGATTATATTGTGCACATATTTCCACTTACATACTGTTATTAACATTACATAATATTTTGTACATTTATAAGTCTAAATAAATTGACATGGTTATATACATATATATTTCTCCCATTAAACTTTTCATTTATATTGTTTTATATTACTCCAGTCTTAAGTTTCTTTTCCATTCTCTTTGTTAGTATGCATTTAGTTTATTTATTATGTTTAATATTATGTAAGATTCTAAATTACTTTTAGGAATGTCACCTTATGTATGGGAAGTCAACTACGCATTGAAAAAATCATGGATGTGATGTTTTAAGTGGCATTTCAAATACGTTTTTTTTGGAGGGCTGGTTAAGGTTTATAAGAGACAAGATACTAAGTCTATTCCTTTAATGTTTGATGAGCTACGTCATCAATTTGCCTCTAACCATATATTTGTTTACACTATCCTTGTAGTTTTATAAGACAGGTAAGCAGTAGTCTCAGTTATGTCTTTTCTAAACCATTGCTAATTATTTTTATTTTATTTCATTTAATAGTTTTCTATTACTATTTTATTTTATTCTATTTTATTGTTATGACTGACTTTCTATTTCTCAGAAGATAGATATTATTAAGACAAGCCAAAAGGTTTCTTTATAATTTTTGTTTATTTTCTTAGTAGATCTTTTAGTTTTCCTAGAATCTTCTAGAAGGCCTTTGTTGTCTTGGTGTGCTTATTCATATTTCTCATTTTATTTATTTATTATTTCAGATAAACATAAGGGTACATATTAACATATTAGGTTAATTGTTTATGTGTGTCAGGTAAAGCCCAAGTTGCAGTTGAGTCCTTCAGGAGGAGGAGAGCCACGTAGCCCTACATTGTGCCAGACAGGTGGGAGCTTATCACTCACCCTCCTCCTTCCCCTCTTCGTAAGTTACAATGTGTTTTTCTCTCATGTGGACATGTAGGTGTACATCTGCTGGTTTCATATTAATATTGAGGACATTGGATACTTGCTTTTCTGTTCTCCTGTTACTTTACTTAGGAAGATATTTTAAATCTTACCTTTCAGGTAAATACAAAAGATGCAAAATCTCCATCTTTATACATATACCACAACTTATTTATCCATTCATTGGTTGATGGGCACTTAGGTTGTTTCCACCTCTTGGTGATTGTAAATTGAGGTGCTATAAACATTCAAATGTAAATGTACTTACAGTAGAGTGATTTTGTTCTTCTGGGTGGATGCCTAGTAATGGGATTCCAGGATCAAATGGCAGGGTCTGTTTTTAGCTCTTTGAAGATTCTCCATACTTCTTTCCGAAAAGGCTGTATTAGTTTGTAGTTCCACCAACAGTGTCTAAGTGTACCCTTAACCTAAAAAGGTTCTGCACACAACTAAGGACACAACAACTAAGCAAATAGACAACCCTCTCATGTTACAAATATGACAGAGCCCTAATAACTAGAATCTACAGAGAACTCAAAGTAATTAATCAATAGGAGCAAAAAACCCCGTATCCTCAGACAAAGACATGAAGAGAACCTTCTCCCAAGAAGACAGACAAATGGCTAGCAAACACATGACAGAATGCTCATCATTCCATCCCTAATCATCAGAGAAATACAAATCAAAACCACCTTGAGATATTACCTAACCCCAGCAAAAAAGCCTTCTGCATTCACAAAGTCCTAAAGCTGCAGATGCTGGCATGGATGTGGAGAGAAGGAGACATATTCTCTATTTTAAACAAATCCTTTTGTAATTTAAAACTCTTACTATAGTATATATACTTCCATTTCCTCTGCTACTTTTCTCCTTAGTGGCAGGTCAGTTCCTCACTATTTTTTTCATTGTCTTCCTATGCTCATTATGTACGAACCTAATAATTTTAATAGAAAACTAACTTGCATGTTAAATTTTTGAAATAATGATATATTAAAAATCAATGCCTCCCCTTATAAAATTATTCCAGAGCATTGTCTGAGTCTCTCTTTCTATATTTCCCTTAGAACAACTTCACAGAGAAACGATTTCCTTTTAGTGGATAACAGTTGATTTTTCTGATAAGGTTACAATGATAAATGGACACATTATTTTACTCACTTCCCAACATTTCTCTGTTTTATTAGTGAAAGATTGGCATGCTAACAACCTTGCTCAATATGACTTCAGTGGTATTTAAATTAAAGTTATATTTTTAACAATAATGTCAACACATTGCCTGTCAATGCGGGTTTTCTGGTCATTGAGAATTACCATCTTCTGTTCTTCTCAATTATGATATTTAATAATAAAATTGGGATAAATTTTATTTGGGTCTATGTATTAAATGCCATTTCAAATTATTGCCATTATAAAATAATTTGTTATTAAATGAGATATAAGGTATATTAGTATGTATTGAATAAAAATGTATCTATTAATAAATGAAAGACACTATTTTCAGAAAGATACATTGGTTTGAACTTGCAATTTCATTTACATATCTATGGAATATAAAAATTATTATTGTAACAAAATACAGATAGGAGCTTAAATCAAGACTTCTGACTTGTAAAGCTGTTGAGGAGAAATGTCATTAGCTGGAACATTGCACAGATGTAATAACATATGGGATAATGTCACATTTTAAAGGATACTGCCTGAAAAATATTGATTTGCAACTCCTAAGAAAGTTTTACATGACCCTCACGTTGGGGCCCCCAATGTAATTGTCCAAGCTTACTGTTTTAATTCTGTTGTTGAAGAATTTCCATATTGTGAAGAGAAATGATTGTATCCTGTACATACATTTCTTTCCTCTCTCTTTCCTTTCTGCCATGTGACCTTATTTCCTCCTATCAAGTTTGCATTCCAGAAAGGATGTAAATTATGAGAAGAAACTCCAGAGAATCATGAACGTGACTTGAATTAGACTTACACCATGTGAAGAAAGTTGCTTTGCCTGAGAAATCATTGCATTCAATGTCCTACTGTAGAGATTTTTTCAAAAGAATTTGAAAAGTTTTTATGTGAATAATATTTTATTTTAGTTCCTTCTTCCACTGTAGAATTAGAAAGACTCAAATCTCCGAGTATAAAATCACTTTAACCTGAATTGTTCTTTGTGAGTAATTAATTTGTTCATCATAATTTCCTGCCATTACTTCCTTGCTGATAGTGAAGGCTAAATTATATGCTATAAAAGGATATTAATACCTGTCCATGCTTAATTAATTTTATTAATAAATTTAAACAAATAAAACTTCATTTTTTTTTTGCCCAAATAAGCTCATAGGAATAATAATGCAGTTAATCTGTAATTCACTTTAAGAAGGTATTATAAGCACTAGAGCTTTTAAAAATATTATGTAAGTTATTCCTTCAAAGAAATTGGGGAATAGAAATGTCTGTTAGCTTCTTTGGGGACTTTGTATACCATATGTTAAAATTCAAAATGACAATTTTTAACTTCATTTTATACCTTTTCTAAAATAAAAACTGAAGCATGTTTTATTGACCCTCCTGAGCATGGATTCCAATTAGAACTAAGTAGTAAAAAATCCCATAGTATGTTTTAGTCAAATATTTTGTACCTGAAAGAGGGAGAAATGTGGCAGACCTAGGTCTCCTAGTAAGATGGTCCTGGGATCAGAGCAGGAATTGGCCTTTTTTTGAACTAGAAGTGACTCCTAAGCAATTATATAATTAAGCAATTATATATATAATTAATTATATAAGCAATTATATAATTGCTATTATATAATAGCAATAATGACATTTTCTCAAGGAATAAGATATCTTTATATATTTGAAATATAATTGTTTCTCTTATTTTAAGACAATTTCAAATTAAATATTAGTGGAAGTTGGCCCTGGAATTCTCTGAAACCTGATGTCTGTTAACGTGGCAGTGTCCTGTTTCTACGAATAAATGAAATGTCTTAGATTTTGTTTTCCTTTTCTGTGAAATTTCAGTTTGGTGCCTTAACACAGTCAAGCCTTTTAGGTTTCACCTCTCTCTCACATAGAAGTCCACAGAAGGTGCTCTAGAGGTTATTCTAGGGCTTTAACTTAGAGAACTTGCATGACGCCATAGGCGTGTCACCTCCTACTGTCTTTTCTGGAGAGTAGGCAGACACACAAAATGCTGGGGATTCTCGGAGTAACTCAGTTCCTCACACTGGAAGGGTGCAGCCTGCCTGCATCTGCGGCTGCTTAGCCAAAGTAGCCACCTGGCCCTTCCATACACAAGAAGGTCAGCATGTACGAATGTCTGGTGCCTGAGAGAAGAGGAGGGACAGGTACAGATAAGCCTCAGGGTGTGTCCTACAGTGGACATCCCAGGCGGTCAGGAACGTGGGTGGGGAAAAAAAGGCTTAATCCTTAGTCAAGCTTAGAAGATGTTCATGTAAGAGGGTACATTTAAGATTTAGAGGGCATGTTAGACTTTTGTTTTTGCCTCATAGTATAACCGTAAGAAACATAAGCAGTAAAAACAGAAGACTTGACCTTCTCTTTTGTAAATAAAAAAGAAATCAGCTTCTGCGTGAGTATGTAAAAATTGCCAGTGCACCCATAGTCATCAGTTGTCTGACTGGATTAGCACCCCCTGCAGAGTGGCTCTAAGGTCAGTGCTTTCCCAGCTGTACTATACTGTTGCCCAAAAGGAATAAAAGATAAAACCTATGTCCTTCAACCCGCTACTGAGGATTGGAGACCTAAGTCATTAATTGACGAGGCCCAGGACTTGTGAGTAGGTAGCACAGGAGTCAAAGGTTAACCCCGGGCACTCTATGAGAAAGCTTGAGCTTGCGGGAGTGTTGTCCTTCCTTACAGATGCATTCTGAGTACTGTGTCTTGAATAAAGGAATAGTTGAGAAAACTATGAAAATTATATCAGTGGAAAATTAGAGACAACAGGTCCTAGAGACAGCAGATGAGGATGAGGTGAACATTGATGGAGTTGTTCATTCTTTCTACTTTCGTAAAATGCAAAAGATGACAACCAACAATGTCATGTACTCTGAGAAGTCTGGAGGAGTTATTTAAGCTGTATCTAGGGGTTATAAACTGCCCATGCTTTTAATATTTAGTTTCTGTGATTGACAGCTAGAAAGAAAGGGAACTCAAAGCTAAAATATAACAATAGCCAATGTGTAGATAAACAAAAAGGTATTAGATTATTCTCTATACATGATCCATTTAGTAAAGAGATTTTTAAATTCTACCTACCTCAGAAAACTTAAACAACTTTCAATTTAAAACTGATTTCTTTACCATATTTTTCTAGCCAGTACCACTATTGAGTTTTGTTTTGTTTTGGTTGTATTGTTGATTTGTTAGTTTTCAAGTTAATATGAGTGCCAGCATTAAAGAAATAAAAGAGATATGAAACCATTTTAGAATGCAAGATCATCAACAAATAAGATACTTATTAGAAAAATTGAAATGTCAGTGTGCTACACATTTATCAGTGCACTAAATTTAATTTTTTGAAAAGGTGTATTTTCTTACATAATTTAATCATAACTTTTAGTCAGATCACTAACAATTGACCAATTTTTATGAATTCTAGCACATCAAGTATATTTCTAGAAATCTGTGCTAGAAAAACTCATGCAGATACCGAAAAGTATGAAATGTCTATATCCTAGAGAGTATTTTATAATGTAATGGAAATACAGTATAAAGACAGCCAGCACTTTATTATGAAAAGCTGTGATTAAAATTTTGAGGGTTTATTTTATTTGCATTTTAACAATAAAAATAAATTTAAGGGTAACATTTAGTGATACTCTAAATGCAGAAATATATTTCTACTTAATCTTATTTGATTTCATAAAAGTATGCATAAAACTAAGAAACCCAGGGTTTATTTTTCCATTTCAAAAATGAGTAAACTAAATTATTCAATGAAAGAAAAAAATTTCTAATAAAAATTCATTGATATCTACTTTGATATAATATATTGCCTAAAATCTGACCTTACTATTTAGGATCCAGAAAAATCATCTCATTCTCTAAATTGGTAATTTTCCAGTAAGAATTACAAAAGGTACTTAATAATGCAATACATTCCTCTTCACAATAATAAAATATAGTAATATCAATGTTATTAATATGCATGCCAGTATTATTACATAGCTTTTTTTTTTTTTTTTTTGCAAAATGATTCCACATATGTTTTTATTGGAAACTCCACTGGTATGTAATGGTATAAATTATTTGTCTTCTCAATCTCCTTTGTACTGTGGGAATTATGATGCTGATGTTTTCTGAGTCCTTGGGCTAGTGGATTATCACTTTCTCATAAATTTCTTTCTCTTTTGTTGCATTCATTCTGCTGTATTTGTACTTTTGCTCTAACTAGAGCCTTCTTTTCAGAATTAAGCCTCTTGTTTCACTCTTCCACCCATGTTTAACATTTACACATCCTTAGAATTCTTCTCCACTCCATCCAAGTCAAACTTCTGGAGCAGGTCAGCTAATTGACCCGGTTGTTTCCACACCTCACTTCCCTTCTCAGTCTTGCCAATCTGCTGTTTCTCCATTGATTCTATTAACCTGCTACTTACCACCTCAAACCTGGATTGAAGTTAAGCCCTTCTTGGTCAAACCAACAAATATCTGTTGTTTCTGATGGTTGTGGGTTGAACTATGCCCCTAAATTCATAGATTGAAGTCTGAAACTCCAGTGTGACTTTATCTATAAATAAGTTCATTGCCAATGTAGCTAGTTCAGATGAAGGTTGAGTCCCTAATCCAGTAAGACTGGCATTGTTATCAAAAGTCAGATGTGGACACAGGGTCTTGCAGGGGGGGCCTGTGAAGAGACAGCCATCAGTAAGCTGCAGACAAAGGGCTGGAACGAATCCTTCTCTCACAGGCATCAGAAAGAACTGACTCTGTTGACACTTTGATCTTGGACTTTGAGCCCCCAGATTCTGACATAGTGAGTTTATATTGTTTAAGATATCAATATTTGATACTATTTTACAACAATCCTAGCAAACAAATAGACCATCTCATCTGAATTTTGGCATGTTTCTATCAAAACTATAACATTTCATTTCTCTTGGAATCCCTATTTCTCATGGTAATTTTCTTTCCTCTTCTTCCTTTGACAAATGCTGACATTGGTGTTTGTCAAGGCACTTTCACCCCTTCCTCTGACCTAAAAAATATATTCCAGATAATAAAATGGGAACCCCAAACTATGTTTTTACTACTGTCCCACGCCTACTGGATAGTCCTAGGTAACACTTCTATAGACACTTCACTTTCCAAACTAAATAATGCCTTCTTTTTCCGGGTTCATTATTCTTGGTTACCTACTGCACTGATTACCTCACAGCCAAAGCAGCTGAGAGTATCCACCACCAGAGCACTTCCTTATGGCATCTTCCTCATTGTACGTAGCTAGTAATTTACCAAATTCTTAATTCTACTTCTATTCATCACGTCTTCCAACGTGTTATGGAAGACACCATCATCACTCACCTGAATCGCAACTCCATCTTCCCAACTGGTCCATCTGTAATTGGATAGAATCCCTTCTAATTCATCCTTCTCACTGCCATCAAAATATTTTAACCCCTTGGAGGGCAATCTTTGCTGTTGTTTATTTGGGAGATTCAAAACATGTTTATTTTGACATAAATTTAAATTTACAGAAAAATTTCAAAGAATGTATAGCCATCCCCACATATGCTTTTGTCAAAGTTGTTAACCTTTTTTCCAGATTTGCTTATCATTCTCTTTCTTCCCCCTCCTCTATTATTTGTTTTGAAAATCTGGAGAGTAAACTGCATACAGCCTACATCATTACCCTTTTGTGCTTCCCTGTGTGTTTTCATAGAATATGAATATTTTCTTTTATAACGATATGCTATAGTTATAAAGTAGCTTTCAAGTTTGTAAATGAATATTTCAATTAATATTAGCATCTAATAAATGATAGCTGTATTTTAAATATATCACTTCATAATAATATTAATGTCTCTTTGAAATTATTATTTTCCCTAGCACATTTTCATGTCTAAAACACTTTACTACATTTAGTTGCCATTCCCTTTATTCATTTTATTTTATTAATCTATTATTAATATATGTTTAATACAGACTCTCAACTCTGTTGCCCTGGGGTTGAGTGCCCAGGCATCATCATAGCTCAGAGCAACCTCAAACTCTTGGGCTCAAATGATCCTCATGCCTGTGCTTCTTAAGTAGCTTGGACTACAGGCACTGGCCACAACACCTGGCTAGTGTTTCTATTTTAGTACAGATGGCAGATGGGAACTCACACTTGCTCAGGTGTCTGAAACTCCTGAGCTCAAGTGATCCTCATGCCTCAGCTTCCCAGAGTGTAGGCTGACAGGCTTGAGGCACCACATTTTAATCTCTTTTAATCTGGAAAATTTTCCAGCCTTTCTTTGTCTTTCATACTATTGACATATTTAAAAATTACATGCCATCAATTTTATTTTGGTAATTTCACATTTCATGATGTTTCCTCATGATTAAATTTGTAGCATTAATTTTGGCTGAAATACCTATAAGTGATCTGTGTTCTTTCAGGGTAATGCATGCAGAGGCACATGATTCCATCAGTCCCACTAGTCATGGTTAATTTTGATCATAAGATAAAGAATTTTCTAGTTCGCTATTCTGTAGTTAATACTTTCTTTTGCACTTAATAAATAATTTTAGAGGAACAATTTGAGAAAAGTTTTAAAATTGTGTTACTCATTAAACTTTTGACCCTTTAGATTGAAAATTTATTAACAATTCTTGCTTGAGTTACACTTTATTGACTTTATTCTGTTGCTTCATCATAGTTTACCCATCTTAAATATTTGTCATTCAAGGCTTTGAGTGATTTACTCATTCAGTTTATTCCTTTGTTATTCCTCCCTTTATATATAACCTTTAAGTTCTTTTGAAAACAAAATCTATATTTTTTTAAAATTGTAGGCTGTTCACTACTTTTGCTTATATATAAACAACATATATGTTTCTGTGTATGTATATGACATATATTCTACCACAATTTATGATCTTTTATCCTAATAATAATTAATCTAAAACCAAAAATACATTTATAAGACTCACAGTTTTCTTCTCAGGTTACATAAAGTCACGAAGTCATTCAATATACCAAAGGGGGAAAATGCATTAATAAAGTAATACCAATATCTTACATTCATTTATATGCTGATTATCTATATTCTGGATTAAAATAATAAAATCTTAAAGTATTTTCCAGTTTCTTTAAACACTCCTTCACAGACAGCATGTCTGCTTTAATGCCTGGTGTGTATTCAAGGAATGGACGCTTAATTAAATAACATAGTACTAAAATTTAATACTATATCTATTTAAATCTATAAAAATGTAGGAACAAAATAAGATAATATAGTGCTAACCTAATAAAAACGAACCCCTGAATGACATGCTGTATTATCTGGAGAGATGACTGCCAACTTGCACTTTACAATATTCTGCACCACCTGTACTTCTTTGTGTTTGTTTTTTGTTTATTTTCTTTTCATATTGGGGGCTGGAATATTTAACTTGTTTCTATATTGGGCTGCAACTGATCTATAATTGAGTTAACATTTTAATCCTTTATAAACATTAAGGAAGCACTTTTAAATGAATAAGTTTAATATTAATGTTAAATAACATAAATAAAACACAGTATTTAACCTTTTTGATTTTGATTACATGGAAGAAAAACAAATTATGATTTTTTCTTCTCTGTTAAATACCTGTAGATATTTGGTCCTGGCAAAAAATTGTACACAAAAATCAGACAGACCAGCTTAGTGCCTCAACTTCTTATCAGATGTTCAGATAGTTCAAGGTGCAGAGGCCGCATTGAGAAAATAGAGTTTGAAAAGCAATTTGAACTTGTTCTGAAGCCATAGCTTGAAATCTGAAGTATTTCATTGATAGCCATTTTATATTTCCCTTGTATCTTTCACTGTCAATATTGCTGAAATTTTTAGATATGACGTTTCCTAGCGAGGTTCAGTTTCTCTACATTTAACAAGTAGCATTTTACATTAAACATTCTATCAGAATTTGGTACGCAAGTGAAGTACCTCCTACTTAAAGGGTAAAAATACACAAAAATAGTTATTTAATTATTTTTGAGAAAGCTTAAATTTTAATGCATATTTCATTACTACAGTGATATTCTGCTAAATATTTCCACACTTAAAATTTGAAATACTGGATAGTAGGTGATATGATTCTGACTCTTAGGTTAAAAAAAAAAAAAAAAAAAAAAACAGAAACAATTAAAACAACAAAAAAGTATATATATCTTGATGAAACAATTATTTACTCAGAATATTTATTGATATTTTATGAATGGTGAACACTGGAGAGTTATTAAAGCTATTTTCTAAAATGTCTTAGAGATAGAATTTAGACATACCTTTGTTATTTTAATATTAGCATGTCACATATTAATCCCAGTACCCACTTAAAGATTATTCAAAGTTGTATGTATGCTAAATGTAAGTAGCATTTTTGTACTATGGGAATATAGGAATAAATTTTTTAAAGTAATGCAATTCATTAGTAACCATTTTTTTCTTTCTCTCTGTCTTTGTGTGTAAGGATGTGGTTGTGTGTTTGTGTGTGTGTGTGTGTGTGTATGTGTGTGCATTTTAATTTAAAAAACAGCAGGAGCATTTCCACTCTTTTCTTAAACATATTGTGAATATGGTCCGCAGGTCCATGCTCTGGTAGTCAATCTTACACAAAAGACACAAGTGATCAGAGATCAAAACTACCATGAAACTTTGTCTGGTTTCAGTTCTATAAGAAGTTGCTGTAAATTTTTCCCTGTTCAATATGATGTTGTCTGTGAATATGTGGCTTGGGGCCTTCATAATTTGAAGTAGATCTCATCTAAGGCTAATTTTTTAAGCATTGTTATCACTAAAGGACACTGAATTTTGTTGAATGCTTTTTCTGTGTCTATTGAAAGAATCATATGGCCTCTTTTTTTTGTATCTAGTTATGTGGTAGATTACATTTATAGATTAACCTATGTCAAACCATCGTTGATTCTCTGGGAGGTAGCTCACTTGGCCATGATGGATTTTTTATTATTATTATTATTATAGATTAAAATATGCACCATAGATGCGGCCCAACCCATTACCCTCCCTCCACCCAAACCTCTCCCCTCCCTTCCCCTTCCTTGGCCCTTTCCCCATAGTCTTGTGGTATAGTTGGGTTATAGCCTTCATGTGAAAGCTATAGTTTAGCTTCATAGTAGGGCTGAGTACATTGGATACTTTTTC